>BQNB010096364.1:0-10777 GCA_026074375.1 Tanacetum coccineum
TTTAAAGTAGTTTATATAAAGTGTAGATGTATAAATGGTAACATCTAGCTTGGTGTTAGTTTATTTTTATGAACTATATGACTAACATTGCTAACTTGAGTAAAGTATAATAAAACTTTGAGTGTTGGATGTAAAAATAAGTATTTGTTGAAGTGTAGATTAATTAATATGGTTCCGGGTATACCTAAACGTAATTTAATCGTGAAACATAAACATTTTACATAACCGATAATAATAAATGAACAATGTTAATAATTAGCCTCAAAATAATCACTTAACCCTTGCTTGATGTAAACATTTAATTGTTTGATGCCTGTTTACTAAAAATACATAGTGAATTTATTGACGACGTCAATGACCCTAAAACACGGGGTGTTAAAGTCTCCCCCATTTATGTGAGCCTTGTCCTCAAGGCTTAAGACGCGGAACTTGACGATGGTGCGGTCTTTGTAAAAAGGTGTGGATATTTCTTCCTAAATTAATCTTCACGTTCCCATGTGAACTCAGGACCTCTCCTAGAGTTCCATCGAACCTTGACTAGCGGAATATGGCGTCACTTCAATCGTTTAACTTCACGGTCTAGGATTTCTATCGGATCCTCGACAAATTAAAGCTTGTCATCAAAGTGAAGTCCATCTAACAGAATAGCTAATGGTTCGTCGGCATGGCACTTTTTCAAGTTAGATACATGAAATGTATTGTGTACCCTGCTCAGCTCTTGGAGAAGCTAAAGCTTGTAAGCAACCTCTCTAACCTTTTCTAATACCTTGAATGGTCCAACATACCTAGGGTTCAACTTCCCCCGTTTGCCAAAGCGTATGACCCCTTTCCAAGGCAAAACTTTAAGCAAAACTTTATCCTAAACTTGAAAGTCCATCAGTTTACGCTTTAAATTCGCGTAACTCTTTTGTTGATCGCGTGCAGCTTGCATTCTCTGCTTGATTTGAACGATCTTCTCAGTTGTTTCTTGTACTATTTTTGGACCAGTGAGTTAAACTTCTCCAACCTCAGCCCAACAAACGGGTGAACGACACTTTCGACTATAAAGTGCTTCAAATGGTGCAGCCTTGATGCTAGCATGATAGCTATTGTTATATGAGAACTCGACTAATGGCAAATGGTTAACCCAACCCTTTCCAAAGTCGATTGCACAAGCATGCAACATATCCTCGAGAGTTTGAATAGTCCTCTCGCTTTGTCCGTTTGTTTGTGGATGGTACGCAGTACTCATATCCAGACTAGTACCTAAAGCATTCTGAAGTGACCTCCAGAAATTTGATGCGAGCCTAGGGTTACGATCACAAATAATCGAGAGAGGTATTCCATGCCTTGTGACCACCTCCTTTAGGTACATTCTTGCAAGTTTATCCATCGGATCTGTTTCTCTCATCGGTACAAAGATTGCAGACTTACTGAGTCAGTCAACAATCACCGAAATGGTGTCGTAGCCTTGTGACGACTTAGGAAGCTTCGTGATAAAATCCATAGTGATATTGTCCTACTTCCACTGAGGTATATCAAGTTGTACCAATAATTCTGATGGCCTTTGATGTTCAGCCTTGACCTTAGCACAGGTCAAACACTTTCTAACATAGGTGGCGATGTTTGCCTTCATATTGGGCCACCAATATAGCTTCTTCATGTCTTGGTACATCTTATCAGAACCCGAATGAATAGAGTATTTTGACTTGTGAGACTCGTGCATGATCACAGTCCTCAAATTGCCATAATATAGTAACCAACTCCTGCCATTGAAGCATAGAGTTCCATCTGTGTGGGGTTCCAACTTTTCTGACCTAAGCTTCTCCAGATCTTTAGAAATTTCAACAAACATGCCTCCAACATCTTCGTTCTTGATGTTCTCTAGTTTCCGTGCTTCAGTTTAAGCATCCAAAATTTGTTTGGGGAGATTCAAACCTATTGTCATGTCTAAGGTTTGAACCATTAATTGTGGCTCTCGTTCCTTCCTGCTCAAGGCGTCAGCGACAACATTTGCTTTCCCTGGGTGATAACAAATCTCGTAATCGTAATCACTAAGTATTTCTAACCAATGACACTGCCTCATATTTAGCTCCTTTTGATTAAAAATGTGTTGTAGACTCTTGTGATCCGTGAACACAGTACACTTGGTTTTGTATAAATAGTGTCTCCAGAGTTTAAGAGAAAACACTACCGCTCCAAGTTCCAAATCATGAGTCATATAGTTCTTCTCATGAATTTTCAGTTGTCATGATTCATAAGCAATCACCTTCTCTCTTTGCATCAACACAGTGCCTAAACCTTTGATCGAAGGATCGCAGTATACGATAAAATCTTCGCTTCCTTCGAGTAAAGCCAGAATTGGAGCACTACATAACTTCTGCTTCAACAGTTGGAACGCTGTTTCTTGTTTGTCACCCCATTCAAACTTGACCTTCTTCTGAGTGAGCTTGGCTATTGGTTTGGCAATCTTCGAAAATCCTTTGATAAATCTTCGATAATACCCAAGAAGACCTAAAAATTGACGAATCTCCGTTGGTGACTTAGAAGATGCCCAATCTTTAATGGATTCAATCTTGGCAGGATCTACGTGAATACCCTGGCTATCAATCACGTGACTGAGGAAGTGTACTTTAGGAATCCAAAATTCACACTTAGAAAATTTGGCATACAACTCCTCTTTCTTAAGCAACTCTAAGATTAACTTAAGTTGCTCTTCGTGTTCTTGCTTGTTCTTCGAGTATATTAGAATATCATCAATAAAGACAATTAAGAATTTATCCAAATATGGTTTACACACCCGATTCGTAAGGTCCATGAATACGGCAGGTGCGTTTGTCAGACCAAATGGCATAACTTGAAATTCATAATGGCTGTAATGAGTTCTAAAGGCGGTCTTCGGACTGTATTCTTCTCGAACCCTCAGTTGGTGATAACCTGATCTTAGGTCGATCTTCGAATAGACACTCAACCCTTGAAGCTGATCAAATAAATCATCAATTCTTAGAAGTGGATAACGGTTCTTCACAGTTAGCTTGTTCAATTATAGATAATCAATGCACATCCGAAATGATCCATCCTTCTTCTTGACAAACAAGAGAGGAGCTCCCCAGGATGAGGAACTAGGTCTTATAAAGCCTTTGTCAGATAGTTCTTTTAGTTGCTCCGACAAATCTTTAATTTCAGAATGTGCCAATCGATAAGGTGCCCGTGCTATAGGTGCAACACCAGGTACCAAATCAATTTGAAATTCTACTTGTCGAGTCGGAGGAAGACCCGGCAAGTCCTCAGGAAATACTTTAGGAAAATCTCGAACTATTGGTACGTCCTCAAATTGCTTCTTCTCTGACTTGTCGTCAACCTCTTGTGTAGTAACATGTGCCAAAAAGACTGGACATCCTTTTAGCATTTATTCTTGTGTTTTGGAGTACGAGATATTGTGCCGACGAGCCTCATGTCCCTAGTTGCTTCCGTCACCGTGAATAATTAATGTTTCATTTCCCTAGGGGATACGAACGATCTTCTCGGCACACACAATGATTGCTTGGTACTTTACCAACCAATCCATACCAAATATTACATCGAAACTACCAAGTTCTACGGGCATTAAGTCTATGTTGAATGGGTGGTTCAGGATATTTAATGTACAACCCCTAAGAATAGTGTTCAACCTAATTATTCTCCCGTCGGCTAGTTCAACGTCATAATAGTGATCTAATACAGTTGGAGTAATAGCAATTTGGGAGCTAAATGCAGTGGATACAAAACTTCTATCGGCGCCAGTGTCAAATAAGATAGAAGCATAGCGGTTGTTTAGAAGGAACTTACCCATCACGACGTTGGAGTATGGGTTTGTCCCTGCATGCCCTACCGCATACACCTTGGTTGGAGCATTGCTACCTCCAACTTAGTTACCACGGTTGTTGTTGTTCTTCAGCTTCGGACAGTCCTTCTTGAAGTGTCCCCAAACTCCACACTCGAAGCAAGTAGGCCCTTGACCTGTCCCATTTCCTCTTTGGTTTCTACCCGGATTAACACTTGCAGAACTTCTACAATTACGAGCCAAGTGACCAAATTTGTTGCACTTGTAGCATTTTGGAGCAGTTAGCATTTACCGTACTACTACAGTCACGAGTAAAATGGCCAACTTTGTTGCATTTATGGCATTTATGATCACATGGACCATCGTGGTGATAATTGCATTTTGAGCATAGGGGTTTGGATCCTCCATATTGTTTCTTCTCAACAGTCCCTGCAGCATAAGCCCTGCCAGTGTTCTGCCTCTTGTTTTGGTGTTGTTGTTGTGGTTGTTGGTTATTATCTGGCTTTCCTCTTGTTCTTCTGAGTCTGACTGTCACAAAATGCGGATTCTCTTATCCCATCCACATCGATTGACCATTTCAGTTACCCTCTATGACTTGTCTTTAGGCTTGGATGCACTACAACACCTTGTCGTGGATTCATGTCGGAGTAGCCACTAACATAATTCTCAATCTTGTCAATTCTTCGGGAAACATCTACCACACCTGTAGGCCAGTTTCCTGAAAATGTTGGTTTGTACCCTATCACATCGGTAACCATTTCACATTCATATTCCCTAGTTCGCATCGGTTTCTTAATCACGGGTCCCTTAGGCAGTACTTGTCATTATTCTCTTCTTCAATTCAGTCCAGGTTCATTGCATAAGTAATCGTCATTACCAACGATTCCAAACGAGGGAAGTCCACCACGTTTAGAGCATATCCTAAGAAGAGTACAGGTGGAGAACTTGATTTGATTTTCCACAGAATAGTTGCTTATGCGAAACACAGTTTCCATCTTCTCAATCCATTGAGTCAATTCGACAACGCCTTCTGTGCCTTTGAAATTTAGTGGTTGGCACTTCATGAAGTCTGGGTAAGTGCACTCACGAAGGCACTCTCATTTCCTCCTAGCAACATGTTCCTCTGAATTGTGGTTGTCGACGCATTCGTGGTTTGCATCACGAGCTGCCAAAACACAGTAAACTCCTTGGTTAATCATTGCCTGAAGTTGGGCATTAGTGACAGATGTGGTGTTGGTTGTTTCTGGGGCTATGTTTGACCTCGTGGCACTTTTAGTTGCCATTTTCCTTCAATCATAAGAAAATATAATACAACGTTAGATTCTAAAATCATAACCTGACTGACATTGACATATGCCAAATAAGTAGAAAAAATGAGATCCCATCACATGGTGAAATAATAATACTTGGAATTTGAATCACAAAGATATAACCAAATCGACATTCATTCACGGACAAATTCGATTACAGACATACTTATACCACCATCCATATATAAATTAGAAACATACGTGATTCGGGTTCAATACAAAATGATCACATCGATTAGGTTACAAGATAAAAGAATATATACAACCTAAATCCATACTAGCCGGGATTGAACCCGTAATACTTAGTAGGTTGTACAAAACAACTAGCCATAACAGAATCTAGGAACTGCTACCAGCCTCCTCCAGTAGCTCTGGCTTTGTGCAGGGCCCTTATTGGCGGTCATGCAGTCACTACACGTTTTGGATACGAATCTTCGTATACGCACGAAACTCTGCCAACTGAGTCTGAATCTCTTATCAAGCTTTCAGTGCGAGATAACTGTGACTGTAGCTAACTTCTGCCTCCTGTGAACTTGCCTCCCATCTTGTAATCACTGTCTGTCTCCTACGGTCTGCTGTCTGTAACTCTCTAATCTGTGACTGCTGAGCTAACACTATGGTACGTAGCGACATAACCTCTGCACGCACAAGATCACTCGCATCCATAGATCGTCCCCAAGCCTCTCTAGGCATCCTAGCCTCAGTCTCCATGAGTCTAGTAGTACGTACATGTGCACGCCTATCCCTAAACAACATGTTGATCCGACCAGCCAATAGCTGTCGCCCAGACTTTCATTTGTAATAATAACATATATTTAAGATTAGGGAAACAAATGATAACTAAAGTAATATTTTTCATAGATATTTAACATCCTACAAAATTTAGATGATGGAATTAATAATGGTAAAGTGAAAATTGTGAACTCAATGATTATGAACTGTTTTCAAAAATAGATAGTAAGGCAACAATCCTCAATATACATAATTACATAAACTAAACTAAAAAAAAGTGAAATTGAACACACAACCTCCCGATAACCAGCACGCCTTCGGCCAAAAACAAATACTTTAACACGGAGTGAACCACCATCTTTAACCCCAAATTATGGCAAGATACACCACCAAAAGAACCCACTTCACCCAACAAATTTACAACGAACAACACATAACCCCATTCCCCACTTACTCCACGACTTTACCACAACAAACATGAACACGACCCCGTAGCCCGCCTACCCTCAAGCAATCTCAAAACACCCACACAACATAGCCATCCACAAGACACCATCAATTCCAGATATACCAACACCATACCACCAATACCAGCAACCTTAACAATCATCAAACAAAACAACAATACTACCATGTTACAGCCGCAAACCCCAATAAATCCCACTGACATAACTTAACCACACCAAAACCAATGACTTTCATCGACTAACAAAATCCGACGTAAATAGCATTGACCACTATATCAAAAACCACTCAAAAACGACACACCTTCACACACACGCGCATAATCAACAAACCACACCCTAGCCACAAGTCTCCACATTCAGAATCTTACCATTGTCCCAACCCCCTTATATCCCCAAAACCACAACCCTCATCAAGCAAGAACCCACGTAACCTTAAAAATTTATCAAACTATCAATAAAACCATCACACTAGATCACTAACAAAACAAAGAATATAAATCAAGCGGAACAAAAAAAATCACAAACACCACTACCAAACTATTTCCATACTACCTAAGCACAACCCAAAACATACCACACCCATAAACCAAACCACCCACTCGAGACAGCACCAGAATCCAATGCACTATAACTAACCGACCAAACCCCAGACACATCAAACCATCCAATCCGCATCCCATACATTCCCCTCAGACCCCCAAACAAACCAGGTTACAACACAATCAACCCAATACATTACACCCCACGAAACATAGCATCTAACAACAGACACCTCCACAAACAGAATCCATACAAGCACCATTACTTCTCTTCCAACAATTACATCACCTCTAGCCAACGCCAGACAGACCAGCAAATCCACAAAAAACCACAATAGCCAATACACATCAACAACACAATTTCCCACTACAAACACCAGCGCTCCACATCAGCGACACGATCACAAAATTAACGCAAATAAAACTCCGAAACAACCAACACAAATCACAAACCACAAATACACATGACTACTACACTCTACAATCCAGTACAGCCCTACGCTACCAAACCCAGCCCAACCTCCACCGCACCACAACCCACACCCACCCACTCAACTATCTACCACCAATCACACTCCTGACACTGGAATACGTACTAATCCTGACCAACTTTCCATCCAAAAACACCGCAATACATAAACATCATCCCCATCAACCAACAAAGCCTACCATACTATTTCCGTAAACCAATAAATTACAATGCTCAAAACCTTGGAACCCATACTACGAAATCAAATCTCACCAAAAAATATACACACCAAAGATATAAATTCATCTCACCACACAAATCCACGCCAAGTTATAATGCCACATAAATTCTCAATCCTACCCACACCCCAACACTACATTAAAACAGATAACTCCCACAAATCCCACTACCTCACCCCCAAATTCAACACCATACTGACAACACAAACCCTATACACACCCCACTTCAGACACATACACCACAATCCAATCCCTAGATCACGAATTACCAATAGTCTAATCTCCCTCAATCGCAATCCACCAGGCACACTCAGCAATCTAATAAAAAAAAACAACCAACACCAAAAACCCACCCAACTGACTCAAGAGCACACAAAACAATTGGATATCTCGCTCAAAACCTAGTCACCACAAACAAAACCTTGGACGAAACAGACCAAACCCATGCAACCCCAAACACATACAGCCAACCAGGTAGAAATTAAATAAATAAAAGCTTAAAGTACATAAGGAAGAAGTCCATCAGTACCACTCATAATATAGAATTAACCAAAACACCATAAATGCAAAAATCGAAGCCCACGGCCCCCATTCAGATGACGACCTAAATCGACTCCCAATCATTATACCATCTCACCCCCAAACAATGCGAAAAACTCCTGCACCAACAAACTTCACACAAGTATGTTAAACCCTAATTTCCGCAACCATCCATCGGTCAATAATCCCCAATTGCTAAAACCAACAACCATAGACATACCGGATCATCACAACGATTAACAGTTCACCAACAAGTTGAAACAAGCAACTTAGAGGCACAACAATGAAAGTCATAAAATATCATCCAACAATTTCTAATAAAAATCAACGACCTGCCACATAGTAAAATCCCTCAGTAGAGCCATAACGAACCCAAACATAGATGAATATGTTCCTGAATTGTGGCTGTCGACGCCATTCGTGTTTGCATCACGTGCTGCCAAAGCGGCAGTAACGCCTTGGTTAATCATTGCCTGAAGTTGGGCATTAGTGACAGATGTGGTGTTGGTTGTTTCTGGGGCTATGTTTGACCTCGTGGCTCTTTTTGGTGCCATTTTCTTCAATCACAAGAAAATATAATACCCGTTAGATTTCGTAAAATCATAACCATGACATGACATAAGCACAATAAGTAAAGTGAGATCACATCACACAGTGAAATATACAACTGAATTGTAATCAACAAAGATATAACCAAATCGACATTCATTCACAACAAATTCGATTACAGACATGACATAATACCACCATTCCATATATAATTGGAAAACATACATGATTGGTTCAGATACAAAATGATCACATCGATTAGGTTACAAAATAAAAGAATATATACAACCTAAAGCCATACTAGCCGGGATTAAACCAGTAATACTTAGTAGGCTGTACAAAACAACTAGCCATAACAAAATCTAGGAACTGCTACCAGCCTCCTTCGGTAGCTCTGGCTGTGTAGGACCCTTAGCAGGTCCCTGCTGTCTCTATAACTCTGCCATTTGAGTCTGAAGGTTCTTCACTAGCTTTAGTGCCTCAGTGAGCTATCTCTACCTCTTGTAATCTGCTGCCAGTAACTCTGAAATCACTGTCTATCTCCTACGGTCGGCTGACTGTAACTCTCTAATCTATGACTGCTGAGCTAACACTGTGGTACGTAGCAACAAAACCTCAGCACGTGCTAGGTCGCTAGCCCCCATGGATCCTACCCATGCGTCTCGAGACATCCTGGCCTCTATCTCCATCAAAAAACATGTATGTGCATGTGGACGCCTATCTCTAAACAACATGTTGAACCGACCAGCCAATAGCTGTCGCTGACTCTGCTCATCATCTAACCTCGTATAAATCTCATATGTGTCCTACCTAACCCTAGTCTCAAACACTGTCATATGTCGACCTAACTCCGTGTCAGTACTAATTGGTGCCCCCTGCAGGGTCTCAACTATCTCATCCCATGAGTCGGTGATCCCATATCCAACATCTCTCTCCGAATCATGCCTGATCTCCCTATCCATAGTAGCTATAAAACCATAGTCTGTCCTAAGACCTCCAGCTGGTCTAGCAGCAGCAGCAGACGATCCTTCTCCGACCTCGTATGCAAGACCAAGAGTGATACCTAACCTCTTTCGAGGTGGTAAGGTAACCTTGGGTTTGTCCTCTCTACAGTTAGTAGAGAGTAAATGCAAGGGTGGTGTCCCTGATGATGGTGCAGCTGGTCTAGTGTGGGAGAGTATGAAGGGTGGTGGTAATAGTAGTGAATGGGAAGTAGATGCGGCCTCGGCTCTTAGCCGGATCATAGCAGCTCGATAGCCCAATGAACGAATAGGACTAGCAGGTGGTGATGGAGATAACACATGCACTGGAGATGATACTGGTAGTGGTGGTGATACTCGTAGTAATGGAGATGGTATCGGGAGTAGTGGTGAAGAAGGTATATAGGGAAGTGGTGAAGACCATGGGGAGAGCGGTGATGATGGTGGAGTAGATATAGCGAGAAGTCTGGCAACCTCTGCATCAGACCATACTGGTATAGGTACTGGAGCTGGAATAGAAATCCTAGTTGTCACACGATATGCAGGGTATGGTGGTAGTGTGTCCGCAGACTCATCAGTCTCGAACGGCTCTGTCTCCTCCGAAGATGGGGTATGATCCGTAGCTGGTAAAGCATCAACTATAGAGTTGGCAGGAGTTGGGTGCTCCTCCTCCTCCTCATCATCATCGGCCTCGATGTCCATATCATCATCCTCATCATCCTTTGATGACCCCTCCTCGTCATCGCCGTCATCTCCTCTATCGGCAGGATAATCAACAGGATCCTCCTCAGGGTCCTCGTCGTCATCCTCTTCTGGGTCTGCCTCAGGATCGGACTCCGGAACATAATCTGGGGACTGAGCAGTGGGTGAGGCAGCAGCAGGCATTGGCTGCTCCTCTGCTGGAAACACCTCATCCTCCTATGGCACATACTCGGGGTATATCAGCTCTGGAACATAATCTAGTGGAGGTGATGATTGTGGTTCCTCAGGGCCTGGTATGTAGTCCGGTGATGGTACAACTCCTGGTGATCCTATATCTAAGAACTCCTCAAATGTACTAGATATCTTCGTGTATGTGACCCCTAATTCATCTGAATCTGACATGACTTTATCTGAAAATCCAAAATAGTTTATATTAGTATTTAATATA
>BQNB010096364.1:14044-25642 GCA_026074375.1 Tanacetum coccineum
AAAAAAAATTTAAAATTTTTAAAAAAATTTCGTACTTTTTAAATAAAAAATAATAATTTACGTTGTTATTCGTTTAAAAATTTTAAAAAATAAAAAAAAAATCGTACTTTTTAAAATAAATTTAAATCTTTTTTCGTATTTTTATATTTAAAAAAAATTTAGGGATTTAAAATTTATTTTCGTACATTTTTAAATTTAACAAAAAAAATATTTTTTTAAAAGTTAAGAAAAAATAAAAAGTTAAAACTTTTTACTTTTTACTTCGAATTTTTTTTACTTTTTTTTCTTAACTTTTAAAAAAAATTAATTTTAAATTTACTTTTTTTTAAATTAAGATTTTAAAAACTATGTAATTTTTTTTAAAATATTTTGTAAAAAAAAATTAAATTTTTTACGAAAAATAACGTAATTTTTTTATATATAAAAAGTACGAAATAAGATTTAATTTTTTTTTAAAGAATTTGTAAAAAATGTTAATTTGGAGATGAGTTTAAAAAAAAATTAAACCTAAAAAATATTTTTTTAAATATAAAAAGTACGAAAAAAGATTTAAATTTATTTTAAAAAATTAAGATTTTAAAAAGTACGAAATTTTTAAAAAAATTTTTTATATTTTTTAACGAAAAACAACGTAATTTTTTTCAATTTAAAAAGTACGAAAAAAATTAATTTAAAAAAAATAGATTTATAAAAGTTCGAATTTTTTTAAAAATTTTGTAAATTTTTTTTAAATTCTTTACGTATAATAACATAAAAACATTTTTTTTAATTTAAAACGAACGAAAAAAATTACAAGTTTAGTCCCTATAATGGAAAAGACCAAAATGCCCTCACAAATATTAGACTTAACGAAAAAAGTTAACGACCATCCAAAATAGGGACGGTCAGCGTTACAAGTTTCAAAATTAGGGACGCCCAGTGTAATTAAAATGAAATAGGGACGAAACTTGATGTTTGGTATAAACCATAGGGACGAAACATGTAATTTTTTCTATAAATAGATATACATGAACTACTGTTGGGTTAACTTTTTACAAATGTACATGAACGAGTTGCGGCGGGGGCTAGTTTGTTGTCGAAAATTGTTGGAGCCCGGAGCGTGTTGCGGCGGGGTTGTTTTTGACTTGTTTTGTGTTTGTCGTTTGTCGAAAATGTGTGCATTTTTAGGTCGTTTTGTGTGGTGACAATTTTTTTTTGCTTTTGTTAGCGTGTTTTGGTGTTTAAAAAAAACCAAAAATAGTCACGTTTGTTTTCTTTTTGTATTTCGCTTTCTAGCGAGTTCATATGAATTTTTTTTAAAACAAATAAATGGGTATTTCTGTCGTGATATGGCTTTATCTTATTTAAGAAACTGGAAACAATATCATGGCATGACACTTTTGACCGAGACTTTCTTGTATTGGTCTATCCTTCTACTAATTCGTAGGTGGTTTTGTTTTTTGTAAGAATATTTTTTGTTGTGCCAAAAGTAGCCTGCTAATGGGCTTACACGTTTTTTGTCGCTTTGCATAACGAGGATTAGGAGTATGATAATGTGACTTTGATAAAGAAGTAAGTCTGAACCTATGCTTGATTCCTTTTTCTTTCGTCATGAACAGCTTTAACTATGATACGCAACCTTAACCTCATCGAATATTATATCTTAACCTCACCGAAAGTGATACTATCGAGACCTCGTCAGATCAACCAATTAAAACCACTGGTTAAAATACCCAGCTGATACAAGCTATAAAAATCCAAAAAAGATACAAATTAAAAAAATATATAAAAATCCAACTGATACAAAAAAGATATAAAAATCCAACTGATACAACCCCAAACAAGAGACGTCACATGACCTGAAACAAGAGACACTAGCGGCGGCGGTGATACACACTGGCCAAAAACATGATACACACTGGCCGAAAACATCCGAAAACATGATGCACACTCACCGAAAACATGATACACACTGGCCGAAAACATGATACACACCGGCCGTTGAGCCATCAATATGCTTTTTGAGCATATTTCCAGTAGAATCTGCTCACCGACGTCAGAAAAAACAAAAAAAACCCATTCAAATTCAAGATAAGACCTCATACCAACCATAATTTGAGCGACAGTTGTAAATCTGCTAACGAGAGACACATCTGAAAACTATGATAACAACCTAAGAGATAACAACTATGATATACATTATAAAATTAAGATTATTAGTACATGAAAACAAAATGATACATATCGTCGAATCATAAATCAATATATTCTTATACAATGATGCAAACATTGATAATGTAAAAACACCACTTGGTTATTGTAACTTTTGACAACAAAAAGCAGATTAGACACAAAGTTTGAGATGAGTCGGACACCAAAAAATGAAACCAGTTTGAGATGGTCCGTTTATCATCAATGATTTATTGTCTTGGTGTAAGAGTAAGAAACAACAGGCCATGGTGTTTAAAGTTGATTTCGCAAAAGCTTACGATTCTATAAGGTGGGATTATTTAGATGAGGTTCTTAGAGCCTTCGGGTTTGTTTCTAAATGGCGATCATGGATTGGTGGCAGCCTACGTTCGGGCCAATTTCATTTTACATCCCACCCTAAAACACTAAATTTGATTTGGCTTCTATTCTCCTTAACGGAAGCCCGACTTTAGAATTTCAATTCCACTGCGGTTTGAAGCAAGGAGACTCGTTGGCTCCTTACCTTTTTATTATTATCATGGAGTCACTTCACTTGTCGTTTTCTAGGGCTGTCGATGAGGGGATTTTCACGGGTATTAAGATTGATTCGTCCCTTAATATTTCTTATCTTTTTTACGCGGATGACGAGGTGTTTATTGGAGAGTGGTCGATGACAAACATTTCTGGTATTACTTATATTCTCCACTGTTTCTCTTTGTTGTCTGGTCTAACTATCAATATTAGAAAGAGTCATCTCCTTGGTGTCGGTATGTCTGATGTTTGAGTAGAGGCGCACGCTCTCATAAATCTAGGGTTCGGTTATAGCAAAACTCCATTTAAGTACTTTGAGTGATGGTAGGTGGTAATACTTCGAAAATTCAGGCATGGGATGAGGTGATTGGTAAACTTAAGGCTCGTCTTTCTAAATGGAAGCTTAAAACTCTTTCTGTTGGAGGAAGACTTACTCTTTTGAAAACGGTGCTTGGGTCCAGTCCCATTTATAATATGTCTATCTATAAGGTGCCTAAGTCTGTCTTACACACGATGGAATCGCTTAGTAGGAATTTCTTTAATGGTGTCCAAGCCGATGAGAGGAATATCACGTGGATTAAATGGCCTAAGGTTCTTGCGTCCAATAAGTATGGAGGTCTTGGTGTTTCAAGTTTCTACGCTCTTAATAGGGCGCTTTTGTTTAAATGGGTTTGGAGATTTATTTTGGCTGAAAAGTCTTTATGGTGTCGGTTCATTAAAGCTATGCATGGTAATTCGCTTCTAAAATTGTCGCATTTTCTTGGTTCTACTTGGAATGTCATCATGCGGGAAGTCTTTTTGCTTAAAGAACGAGGCATAGACTTGATTTCTCATTGTCGGATCCGTTTGGGAGATGGTTTGCGTACGCAGTTCTGGAATGATGTGTGGGTTGGTGATTCTCAGCTTCGACATTTATTCCCCCGCCTTTTTGCCTTGGAGACTAACAAAGATTGTTCGGTCGCCTCTAAAATCCAGTCTTCGGTTATCTCTACATTTCGACGTCCTGTCAGAGGAGGTATCGAAACCGCTCAGTTAGACCTTGTTAGACCTTCTTGAAAAGTCTATTGAAGGGACGATCTTATCTACTTTGGATGATAGGTGGATTTGGGATTTAAACGGGGAGGGTGTTTTTCAGGTTAAAGATGTTCGCACCCTCCTTGATGATTATTTTTTACCAAAAGACTCTACTGCCACTAGATGGGTGAATTACGTTCCGATCAAAATAAATGTGTTCGCTTGGAAGGTCTTTTTGGATCGTCTGCCTTCTCGTCTCAACCTGTTGAATCGTGGAGTCCAGATTCCGAACTTGAGGTGTCAGATTTGCTTTTCAGCCCAGGAAGATTCGTCTCATTTATTTTTTTAGCCAGATGTTGCCAGGTATGTTACCAGAGGGTTGGTTATTTAGTTGTTGTCGTTGGCTGGAATGGTGTGGTCTCTTTTTTCCTCGTATGCAGACTGGCTTGTGTGGTTTAGCTCAGTCAGGTTAAGCTCCAAACTGAAAAAAGATGTTGGAGGGGGTTTTTTATGTGGTTTGGCGGAGTATTTGGATGTATAGGAACCAGCTGTTGTTTTCGACGCAACACCCTCGTCAAGATGTTTTGTTCGATGACATTGTTTCTCGCTCCTTTACTTGGATTCATTCGAGGTGTAATCGTATTTTTAGCTGGGATTGTTGGCTTCAACGGCCTTATAATTATTGAAACTTTGAAAAAAAAACAGATTTAGACACAAAGTTTGAGATGAGTCGGACACCGAAAAATGAAACCAGTGCATATGCACAAAACTTCGGTGCATACCCAATAAATTTCAAACTTTATTACACCTTCTAATATTCAACAAAGAACATAGTGATACAAAAACATAAAAACTAATTGTTAATATACGTACTCATATCTAACAAGTGATTATTCATGGTACACATTCGCCAATGCCGATATCTACGAATAAATTTTGTAAAATCCGAATCATATAAGTATGCTGATGGTGACCGAATGATACCCAACACAAACAATTAGTTTAAAAATTCATTTATAAGCAATACTTCTTGTCGTTGTTAGCTACGTCGGCAGCAGATGGCATCAGGTAACGTCGCCGCAAAACAAAACTGATAAATATTTATGGATGATCACGGACGAATCTGATAATGACGAAAATGTGTGTATAATGACGTGCATAAAAACATGCATAAAAAGTGTATACAAAAACGTATATAAAATCATGCATAAAAGTGTCTATAAAAACGTGCATAAAAACCTATTAAAAACGTATATGAAAACGTGCATAAAACCGTTTATAAAAACGTGTATAATAACATAAATAAAAACGTGTATAAAAACGTATATAAAACGTGTATAAAAACATATATAAAAACGTGTAAAATAACTATGTATAAAACCGTGTATAAAAATGTGTATAAAAACGTGTATAAAAACGTATAAAAAACGTATATAGAAACGTATATAAAAACATATAAAAACGTGTATAGAAGCGTGTATAAAAACGTGTGTAAAACCATGTATAAAAACGTATATAGAAACGTATATAAAATCGTGCATAAAAACGTGTATGAAAACGTGCATAAAAACCTATAGAAAACGTATATATAAACGTATATAAAACATGTATAAAAACATGTATAAAAACGTGCATAAAACCCTGTATATAAATGTTTATAAAAATGTGTGTATAAAAACGTGTATAACAACGTATATAAAAAAGTATATAAATATGTGTATTAAAATTTGTGTATAAAAACGTGATAAAATTTTAAAGTAATTAGAAAAGAATTTTTTTTAAGAAAACCAAATTTTGAGTTAACTATAAACGGTTGTTAGTATAAAGGACTAACGTTGCAAAAGTTTGTTGGCTAAATGGAACACGTTGCCACGTGACGTCGTTAGCACTAATGTTGTCACTAGAATTTACACAGAACGGATGGCAATTTTGGTTTAAAGGACCTATCAACTCAATTGGGATGACCACTAAAAAGGACGGACAAACGTAATTAACGTAATAGACGCATGTCGTAATTGTATGTAAAACACACACCGACGATTTAATGGTAATAAACTCCAAAAAAATATGGGAAGAAGTATAAAAAGTAAGAAAGAGAGAGGGCCATGAAAATAAAGAAGGAAGTATGATATTATTTTGCTTCCGCTTTTTTAGTTGTGTTCCCTATTCACGTAGTAAGTATACTTATTGTAAAATACAAAACAAGTAACAGGACGAGTTTTTTTGGTATTTCATTTAATTTTGATGACATCAAATAACATCTATTTTATAGCATCATTTATCCTATATAATTAACCCATTTTGTATAATTATTGCAAAGAATTGTTACTTAATCGTTTATATTTGAGAATTGCAGTAATTATGGAGTACTTGGTGAAGATTGACTAAAAGGCACGCATTCTGGAGCTTAAACGAAGATATTTGAAGATTACTGTTCTGAAGACCAATACGCCGTATCCATCAAGGAAGATACGGCGTATCTGTGCCTGCACTCACCAAAGACCACGAAGACCACAAGATCCAATACCCCGTATCAAGGAAGACCAATACGCCGTATTCAAGCTATATGGGAATAAAATATTTTGGAAGATATTAAACGTGGTTCCTACTTCAAGAAACCCCCAATACACCGTATCCAAGACCTTGGATACGCCGTATCGACATCGACTCTAGACCTTATAAATAGAAATCTCAAAAACGAGTTTTAAGTATGCCAAATCATATTCTCGATACCTAAACCATAAAAGTCGATTTTCAGAGGAGAAAAAGAGCAGAAGAGGTTGAGCAACGCGATTCATTCCATAGGAGACAACGTGTAATTTCTTATACTCTTGTAATCGTTCAGTTTTTGGTATCATTCGTTAACTCAATTAGTTTACCTTGGCTAAATCATTACTTTTGTATTAATTATGAGGTTTGAAGGCTAATACTTTCGGGTATTAGCCATTGTTATGAAAATCTTAATGTTTGGTTTGTTTATCTCAATTTCTTAATCTATCGTTGAATTGCTTATTTATGTTTATCATCATACTTGTTTACATGCTTAAGTATGCGACCTATCATTCAACTGGGTCTAGTCCTACATATTTAATGTGCTGCAACTTCCGTGTTGTTTGGGCATAGGCTAAGAGTCCGGGATAGCTCTCCATATTGTAATTTATATATCTAGAATCATAGGATCACAAATATTGACCTATCTTTGCCCTTTGATTGTGAGCTTAGTTGAGCCATAAGGTGACCTTGGTATCAACGAGTACGTTCTAATCAATTGGTAAAGACTCGGATAATGGACTACTAGTATATAAAGACCCGTTAAGTAGTAAGTGGGTAAAGTCTCTATGAGCTAGGGTTTAACAAGATCACCATCGTCTTAATCCATAAGATAGATTATAATCAGCAAATAAGGATGCTTTATGCGAATGCGTTTAATTGTGACAGAATTCTACGTGTCTAGGTCTTAGGAAGAAGTCCCGCCTAAGTCTAAGAATGATATGCCGCTTCGAGATAAGTAATCATTGCACTAATAAACAAACCAATGTTCTGCTTAGATTAATAATGGTTAATACAATTTTCTTATATTTGGCTAGATCACTCTTTTATCATCTGTTAATTTGCTTACGTGGGTTAAAGTGTCTTGAATTGATTTTAGTCATCACAAAACCTGTGCCAGTCTCTCAGGCTGAAACCCCTTTTTCTATTAGATTTAGGATTAACATGGGTTTAGCATAGATTATACCAACTTAGATTAGAAAAACCAAAGTATTAATAAATTAAAAGATTTAACTTCGCTCCAAGTGTTTGACACATTGCATACCACGAAACTCCCATTGACCGGGTACACTCCCGTTAATGTGTTCTTTTTTGTTAAGTCGGCAAAATATAAATTTAAAAATTGAATCACAAATCACACCCCTAACTACAACACATCAAGTTTTTGGCGTCGCTGCCAGGGAGTGAGAATTAATCTTGAATTTTATTTGATATTTTAGTTTTTAGATTAGATTAGATCTAACCTTTAGGATTGGTGTAATTTAAATTAGTGTATAATTCTTTATATTTTTTATATTTGCTTATAAATTTGTGTGTTTTAATTGTTTGCATATCTTAATTGTTTTCTCTAATACACTGTTCTGGTCGATAAATCAATACGGCGTATCCACTTCCATTGGATACGGCGTATCCAACAAATCCAATACAACGTATTCTCTCAACAGATTAATACGACGTATTCACTTCTAATGAATACGACGTATCGATCATCTGAAACAGAAGCTGAATTTTCGTATTTGATTTTCGTGCTTAATTTTTCTATCTTTCTTCAGAGCAAATCCTGCTGATATTTTTATCGTCGTGGCAGATCATACATATCAGAGCTAGTTAATTGAAGAAGAGATGACAGGCAAAGAAGCAAAATCAACAACGAGAATGATTGTGACTAATGACCAAGCAGATGAATATGCCACGGGGAGATTGATGAACTTGAAGTCCAAGAAAGAACTTTAGTTCACCCATCATCGACATTTCAAAATTATTTTTCATTAGATTTGCAAAATGTTTTGAAAAATCTGGATTTGTTGATCTAAAAATAATGTCATCAACATATACTTGAACAAGTAATATGTCTTCCCCGTGACGTCGTGTGAACAAAGTTGGGTCAACAATACCTTTAGTGAACCCATGTTGAATTAGGAAAGAAGACAATTTGTCATACCATGCACGAGGTGCTTGCTTAAGACCGTATAAAGCTTTTTTCAACCTGTAGACGTGATCGCAAAACTAACACACAGATGATTAGATGGGACCCGACTAACCCCAAGTTTGAAAATTAGTTGGCCTCAAAGTTTGTGAACTATAAGGCTATGGATATATTTACTAAAGGATCCTTGTAGGATTATTGGAAAATGGGAAGTGACGAAATTGAGCCAACGGGTGATGAATCTTCTGATTTTGAGGAAACTGACCATGATAATGAACAAAAAATTAGTGAAATTTTAGGATTGAAATGAACTTGTTTAATTATGAAACACCACAGTGCAAAGAATTTAAAGAGTTCAATTACCTACTCAAGATAGATCCTGATCTCCTTACGAAAGACATTAAGGGATTCAAAACTTATGTAGAATTTAAGGACGACTGGATTTATGAATGGAACAGAGACATACCTTGGGTGGACGAGAGACCTTAGACTAACACAGGAGTATGGAAAGAACCAAAACCAGTAAAACATACTTGCAAGCCTTTCAACTATAAAACTGGATGTTCGGAATGGCCAACATGGGGTTGGAGGAATGATGGATTCTGTAATGGAGGAAACTTACCTGGAGCTTACATTATTGGAAACTCGCTCCATTATCAGGATTATGAATGGTATGAAGCCTTGGAGGATAGCGAGTTAAAAGAAGAAGCTTTAAGAAATAAGGCTATCATGGAGGGATTAATCGATGATGACAATGATGATGAGTCACGTTACGAATGAAAGAAACGATGGAACATTTATGATGATACAAACCATGATCATGAACATGAGATAGATCATGAAGCTGATGAAAGAGAAGAGTTATGTGAAATTCATGAGCTGCTGGTTTGCACTATAAGAAGATTCGAGATGATGAAGTATTCATTCGAACAAGATGAAGAGTATGTTGCTGTTAAAGAAGATGAATACGACGATTTGACGAGAGCAAATAAAAATGCATGCCGAGCATACCAGGAAATCTTTCGTATGATGGATGAAGGATGGATGGTAACTAGAGCTGAGTGAAGAGAAGCTGGAGAAAAATTCTAACTTAAAAACTTCGCTGTAAACAAAAGTGCTTCCCGGGAGACAACCCGGATTGTTATATTTTTATATCGAGTTTGTCTTCCCAGACATCAATACGGCGTATCCGCTCCATACCATACGGCGTATTGAATGTCTAGACGTTATATGTCCTTTATTTTTATGCACTTTTAAAACATTATTGTCAGTTCTGTCAATACGGCGTATTCATGCACATGATACGGCGTATTGAACAAACTGACCCATATTTAGTATTTAGTTTAGTTTAAATTAACCGTAGATACCAAGATAGGAATGCATATTTTTCCTATAATTTGCACATGACCTCGCTGAAAGTAAAGAAATCGACAATGTTGGTGGAGAATCTACGATCTAGAAATCCGGAAGTGTTGGAGTCTTGAAACTTCAAGACGGATGTTCAACACACAATCTTGCTTATAAACTCAACTTGTAGAATCTACCGAGCAAAATATCAAGGGAGTTTCTCATTCTAATTCTTTTGAATTCCAGTTTTTAATATTTTATCTATACAACGAGGACGTTGTATAAATCAAGTGGGGGGTTGGGAATTAGAATGTATACTTGTCCTATTTTTCATATAAAATGCTTAAATTATGCTCAAATTTAAAAAAATTTCAAGCATACATTTGTGAAATTACTTGATACATAACCCGCACACAATAACCCTTGTTAGATATTGTGAGGATTTAACCTTATTCGTTTCCAAACGTTTACCCAAATTCCACAAAAATATGAGTGTACCGGTGATGTTGTAGACTTTAGAACTTGGCTTTGTATATCTATTCGAGACCACAATAATGAGTACTATAGATTTAGATGGAGTAACTTATTTAAATTGGTAAACTTTAGGATTACACCTAAAAAGCCTTTACATGTTGTTTATTAACTAACTACACTGGTTAGTTAATGTAACATCCTGCTCCGATAAAGAGACTAAGAGTTACATTATGGTGTCATATCAGAACATATAAACGCAAGCTAAAGACTTTATTAATCAAAATACCAAGTCATAAAACAAAATGACTTCCAAAAGTATTAAATTCCAACAAAGTCAAATGAAAGAAATCTTCAAAAGAAAAGGTCTTAACACATAAATCCAAATAAAAAAGGGTTCTTCTAAAGGTGGGTCCTCTAAAAGCACCTACTCTCAATACTCATATCCCAGCTTCCTGCTTAGTACCAGCCGCAGGAAAAGAAAATACGGCTGAGCTAACGCTCAGTGAACAGATATAATAATAATAACGGTAATAAAACGAAGGAATGAACGAAACAGATCACGAGAATCTGCTAAACAAATACCAAACGATATATATAGAACAATAGATAGGATATGAGTAATTAAAGGAATGCCCACGAGCCCAAACAAATGTCTAAACATGATACATGAATAGACCCGAATCAAATAATTAGATAGTCATAATCAAATGTACACAGGATTTGCAACTCCTGATGTACCAAATGTGATATGGGGTGTATTGCACACACGCAATCATTCACCTAAACTGAACGGAACAAAGTACCTAGGATGCATCCATACACTCCCTGCAAAACAAAGTTATATCCATATACACAAGAACTATGACGAGTGTACGAACATATATAATCAAATCATAATAAGTGCACATACAAAAGGGAACGCTGTGGACTAATCACACCGCCACAGAGAGTGTCATGCCATTGGTGCATCAATGACATAGTCATGGTACCTCCATGACTAGATACAAATAGCTCGGGCAAAGAGATAGGCAAAAGATAACAATGATCAAGTTTTAAATAATCCAAATATGGAAACGAATCTAGTAGCATATTCCAAACAAGAACCAACAGATTCATACAAACGAATATCGAATCAAACGGATTGTCAACATCAAATGAGTCATGATTACGGATAGAAAATCAAAGGAATATCAAACGAATATCAATTAGATCAAGTAGCCAAACAAATAAGAATGAAGTGTCCTTACTAAAAGGACGGAATATCTGTACCTTAACGAATAAGCAATCGGAGAGAAATGAACACAAAAGCAAGAGATCACAACACCTTCACCGAATCTACAAGAACCATGATTACCATATATTACATA
>BQNB010096365.1:10402-25642 GCA_026074375.1 Tanacetum coccineum
CTTATATGTGTGTTATCATTGAGAGGTGTAGTCTTAGAAGTAAGTATACGTGTGAAAGGATGCAATTATAATTATGGTGGCCAACATAATTATAAAGGCATCACACACGTGGACTTGTGACCATGATTGCATTGATCAGTGTTTGTTTGTAAGCTGGTAGTGTAATATGTTGTGATATGTGTGATCATGATAAGGATGGTTATATAGTTATGGAATCCCTCTTTTACCTAATGCGCGATTATGTTAGGCTCAGTTGCATAGATAGTAAGTTTCCCTTCTATCTAACGTTTGCGAATACCCCGGATACATGTTATTATTATTATTGCGATTATTGAGTTCGTTTGTCTGCTCAATTATTTGCTCGGATATATAACCCTCATTTTAGCATTCCTTCTTCATACCATGTTGGTATGGATGATCTAACTTTTCTATTTGGCATCTTGATGAATATTGGTTGTTCGGATCTACTTCTTTGGATATTGGTACGTTTCATTGGTTCTTTCGTGGTAATGATTACTCGTATGAGTATCAAAATTTTCTTTTAAGTACTAATTGTTCCTAAAATATTAGTGCGGATCATTACTTCGTTCTTTATATATCCTTTGAATTTAGCAACATGCTGCGACATGTTAGTGCCGACGCTTTTCAATGGTTGTTCTTTTGATCGTGAGTACGGATGAGTCTTTACGTTCTTCTTTTGGTTCATAATGTCTTCGTATGAAATTCTCTTGAGCATTTTCGCTTCACTGTTATTCTGACTATATGGTACATGGTACTTTCTTTCGCTTTCAAATAATAAAATTTTGTTAGAGTCTTTACGGTATTTTACAATCTCTTTTGGTATTACGATGTCCTTGTTTGAGTAACATATTTTACATTAATGTCGAATTATGAAAACCTTTTGAAGTATATCTTGATGATGTTTGGGGAAAACTATATTGAAATGATTTTATGAATAAAATACTTTTGTGGAAATGTCTCTTTTAAGAAAAACTATGTTTACAATAAATTTTGAAACAATATGATAATTAGTGGACTGACAAAACTATTTTCTTTTAGATAATATTTATGAATAAGATATGATAATAATTTTTTTTATATGCTTGTTTTTGATAAATTTTATAATTATAAAAAGGAAAAGTGCTTAGACTATAGATATGTATGGTTATCCTATTTCAGTGACAATAGTGTTTCCATTTTTGTAAAAATGAAATTGCGTCCTTAAAATATCAAAATTAAAATATTTAACAATGATATTTCTTTTTATTGTTCGATTCATTTAGCTTATTTGCTTTGCATCATTGACAATTCAATTTGAAAAAAAAAACACACACACAGAGATCTTGCTTTTTTATGATAATAAAAAGGAGTAAAACTTGACTCAAATAATGATGTAGAAGTAGAAAACTTTTTCAACTATGAAGATTTGTAGTGATTCCTTCTAGGTTGGGAAGTTGGAAATGGTCAGTCTATCTTATTGAGTCACCTCCCCAATGAAGAATGTTCCATAAAAGGAATCTATGTAACCCCGATTATATGACCAATCATATATAACATTTTTTATTTTGTCATAAAAAATTTTCTTAAGACCCATTTTAGCAAATGAATTAATTAAATACAAATTTTAAAAAGATGAATAAACGAGTTTATATAAAAAAATGCTATAAATATTCCAAAAGAAGCTATACTAACTGAAAAAACTGCATCTTTACAAAATTCATACCAATCTATTGAATTGTTTGAATTTTTATGTAAAAGATTTATAAACGGGGTTAACCATTTTGTTAAAATATCCACATCTTGATTGAAAGGAATTCCTAAGAATCCAACGAATAAAGTAAATAGAATTAATATAAGTATTGGGAATAAGATAGTGTTATCTGATTCATAAGGATACAAAGAAGTCTTGGTATTCCCTAAATTAGGAATCGAAAGAAAAGGTTGGATCAGATTTCTTACATTGTCATCAATGAGATCTACTTTATTTGAAAAAAGGAAGGACGGCCACTTTTGTTCATTTTTAATAAACTTAGATTGGCCACAGTATGAAAGATCTTTTAGATGCACATATCCCTTCGGGAGGTTGATTGGGACGTGGGCATAAGGGCCTTTATGACACAATTAATAATTCGCTTCATTTTCAATTAGGCCTTGCTCTAGCTTCTTTAGGGGTTATTACTTCTTTGGTAGCTCAACACATGTACTCTTTACAGGCTTATGCATTTATAGCACAAGACTTTATGACCCAACCTGCGTTATATACTCATCACCAATACATCGCAGGGTAAGATGCGATACACTGTTAAATAACTGTCTTTGGATTTTATGACAACCATGATTAAAATGAATTTTATAAAGATTATATTTAAGACGATTTTTTTTAATTTAAAACGACTTTCTTTATTATGATAAATTGATTTTTATAAAAACATTATTAGTTGGTTCTTTCGAGTAAAGTCGGTTATTGGTATAAGAATCTTATCTTTTCATTTATCAATCTTGATGCGTATTGTTATTCGTTATGCGTTTATTTTGTTGTGGTACGCTTTGTTGACTCTTTCGTTTGCGTTTCCTATTGGTATAGATATTCTATCCTTTCTTTTAAGGATTCTTATGACATTTGATCCGCATCTACTTCCATATGTGAAATCCCTTAGATATTTTCTAGCATTTGATTCGATATTCGTTTGCTACCCTATTTGATAGTTTGTAACCCTTATGATTCGTTTGATATACGTTTTATTCAACCAAGTCACTCTCTGTGGGGAGCACCTGTGTTGTTCAAGAAGAAGGAAAAGTTGTTTGCCTAGTTTCCAATTATGAGTTTTGGCTACAAGAAGTGCGTTTTCTCAAACACGTGGTTAACAACAATGATATTTACGTGGACTCTAGTAAGATAGAAGCAATGAAGAATTAAAAAGTACCTAAGACGCCATCCGAGATATGATTATTCTTAGGATTGGCAGGTTACTATCGACGTATCATAGTAAATTTTTCTAAGATTGCTAAACCCCTTACTTCACTGACTCAGAAAAATAAGAAGTAGGAGTGGGCCAAGGAACAAGAGGAAGCTTTTCAGACGTTGAAGGGCAATTTGTGAAATGCACCAATATTGTCATTGCCTGATGGATCCAAAGAGTTTGTAGTTTACTGCGACGCGTCAAATCAAGGATTAGGTTGTGTACTCATGCAAAGAGGCAAGGTAGAGAACGCGACAACAGAAATGCTGCGTGGCCTGAACCAACTAATGGAAAGGAAGGAATGTGGAGGTATGTATTTATTATGGGTTTCATTAATAGGTGATGTAAGGACATTAATGATGGACGAGGCTCATGCATCAAGGTACTTGGTAAATTCGGGAGCGGATAAGACGTACTATGACCTTAGAGATATGTATGGTGGCCATGTATGGAGAAGGATATTGCTACCTATGTTAGCAATTGTTTGACTTGTTTAAAGGTGAATGCTGAAACATCAAAGACCTTCGGGTTTATTGTAACAACTAGAGATACCCGAGTGGAAGTAGGATATAATAACTAAGGACTTTATTACAAGATTGCTAAGATCAAGTAGTGGGTATGATACGAATTGGGTAATAGTCGATAGACTGACTAAGGTATGCCCATTACATGGTAGTACGTAAAGATTTTAAAATGGAGAATTTGGCGAGACTTTACACTAATGAGAAAGTAACAAGGCATGGAGTGCATGTGTCGATCATCTCAGATCGTGGTGGAAGATTTACTTCGCGGATTTAGTAGACATTGCAGAAGGCATTTTTATAACACGGCTTTAAAACATGCGCACGAATTACCATCCCTCAAAACAGACAGAACAATGAGACGTACCATTCAACTTTGAGGATATGTTTGAGAGCGTGCGTGAATGCTTTTTTGGTGTAATATAGTATTACCCCTCTACCCTTAACTGAGTTTTCTATAATAATTGTAAAACCCAAAATTTGAATTTCATTTTATATTGGCAATTTTGAATATAACCTAAAGTTTATTAATAAGTATTTTAAAATAAAACCTTAGGTTATAATTTTAGGAAATTATAAGATATAACATAAGGTATTTTGTTTAAAAAAAATATAAATTCCTAATTTAATTGTATAAATCCGCCCCCCCTAAATAATAATAAGATATTTCTGATTTTTGGTTATTTAGGTTTATTTACTTTCCTTTTTGTGTTTAAAACCTATTTTAAGTATTAAGAGTAAAAAAGGTTTTAGTAAATATTTGTGTAAGCTTCAAAATGGAAAAAAAAGTTATATAATTTTCCCCCCCGCCTCTTTGAGTTATATCCGGCATATATGGTGTATTAACACACCATATCTTTTATTTTGTTAAGCAAAACATATTTTAGGAATGAAGTGTGAATAATGTGTAATCTTTTTAAAGTTATAAAAGATTTTGTCCCCCTCCTCTTTACCCTTTATAAAATCCGGCCCCCTCCTCTCCCATTCTCCATATTCTCTCAAAAATTTTACTCCCAAAAATCTTGTGTAATTATCTCTAGAATTTGCAAGAAGAGTGTGATTCGTGTAGATTTTCAAGCCTGGGAGTTCTTAGTGTGATCCTTGATTCGGTGGTGTTTTGTATCTTGTTCTTGTCTTCATCTGGTCTCCATAGGTAATTATGATTTTGTTTCACTCTTGTTGTCACATATGATTTCATATGCAAAAGTTTTCATAACAATCTAAAAAGATTATAAGAAAAAAGTTTTTATTGTGTCTTGTCATTTCTCTAGGGTTTAATCTAATTAAAATGGTTAAATTACATGTTATGAAACCTTAAGATGATTATTAAAAGTGTTATTAATAAAAACTACATGATTAGAAACCCTAGGGTTGGCTTTGTTGGGTGTTAATCAGGGTTTCCATGGTTAATAATTTCGGGCAGAATTTTAGGTCATGTTCAACGGGGTATATCTTAATGATAAAAATTGATTTTGACATAATTCTTGAGCCTAAAAGGAAGTTCAATGAATCTAGTTTTTGGAAAATCCGACCTCATGTCAATTGGAGGTCGGGAAGGTTGATTTTTAGATTTTCTAAGATTAAGTGTCGAATCTGGAATTTCTATCCAAAAAATTCAGTTAGGAGTATTTGATTTTAATTCTCAAACCATAAGAGAATTAGCCTTTGGAATTTCGTAGTGAATAAATCTACATGATATTAGCTACTTCTAAGATTTTTTTTATAATTTTCTGAGTTGTCTAAGTTGGGTTTTTACGCGTCAACTTTTCAAAGGTTCTGCCAGGTCAAAATTCGGCCCAGTTTTGGGTAACAAGGGTCAAAGGGATACTTAAACATGGAAATAAATTAAACCAATGATCATGGGTGTATTAGACATATGTAGGAACCTTTGTAATTTTTGGTGTAATTTTAGAAGATGTTTTTATGGGTCTTTTAAGTATGGAAACTTACCTTGAATAAGTAGTCAAAATCTTGAAATTTTTAGAACCTTAATTAGTCAAGTAAACTTATTTAATGAAATATCAAAATGTAAAAACTACTTAAAAGGGTATGTAATATATGGTAAACATGATCTTGGTAGATTCGGTGAAAGGTGTTGTGATCTCTTTGCTTTTGTGTCATTCTCTCTTATTGCTTATTGTTAAGTGTACAATAATCCCGTCCTTTTAGTAAGGACACTCATGACTTGATTCTCATTTGTTTATTACTTACATTGATTTGTTTGATATATCTATGATTGCTACCGTAATCATGACTTGTGTTGATGTTGACAATCCGTTATATTCTAATTCGTTTTGTATATCTGTTTGTTTTTGCTTGTTGGAATATGCTACTAGATTCGTTTCCATATTTGAAACTTGATCATTGTTATCTTTTGCCTATCTCTTTGCCCGAGCTATTTGTATCTAGTCATGGAGGTACCATGACCATGTCATTGATGCACCAATGTCATGACACTATCTGTGACGTGTGATTAGTCCACGAGCGTCATCTTTTGTATTGCACTTATTAGATTTGATTGATATATGTTTCGTACACTCTAAGGAAACTCGCCATAGTGCTTGTGTATATCGATATGACTTTGTTATGCAAGGAGCGTATGGATGCATCCTAGATACTTTGTTTCGTTCAGTTCAGGTGAATGGTTGCGTGTATGCAATACATCTCATTTCACATTTTGTAGGGTACATCTGGAGTCTGCAGCTCCCATGTACAATTTTATATGATATGTTATGATACAATTTATGTTGGATTATAAAGTCTAAGCGTGTGGCATGCTTTAGACTTTTGTTTCGAGCTCGTGGGCACTCCTTTGTTATCCTTAATTCTTGATCATCGCTTATTATTTCGTATTACATTTGTTTAGCAGATTCTCGGGATCCGTTTCGTTCAAACCTTTGTTTTATTTCCGTTATTATTATTATATCTGTTCATTGAGCGTTAGCTCAGCCGCATTTTCTTTTCCTGCGGCATGTACTAAGCGGGAAGTTGGGATATGTGTGTTGAGAGTAGGAGCTTTTAGAGGACCCACCTTTAGAAGAACCATTTTGATTTAGATTTATGTTTAAAACCTTTCCTTTTGAAGATTTTTTTTCATTTAGACTTTGTTGGAATTTAATACTGTTGGAAGTCATCTTGTTTCATGACTTAGTATTTTTTATTTAATAAAGTCTTCCGCTTGCGTTTATATGTTTTCTGATATACACCATCAAAATTAAAAAAATTATTTAAAAAAAATATTATTAAATATTTGTAACATAACTCTGTCTCTTATTGGAGCGGGGCGTATTACAAATTATGGTATCAAGCTGCCAGGTCTTGAGCCCCTGTAAACCTAGGTTTGACCTGTGAGGATTAGGTAGACATTCAGGCTTCCTTTTGTATGATCCGCTTCCTTTCGTATTTTGATATTAACTTTAAATTATCTTCGCTGTTATCCCGATTCATTGATTACTACTACTAAGGGGCGAGTATTTTCTTCGACCAAGGATCAGGTGGCTAACTTTTCAGGTAACATTTCGGGAACTCTCTTTTTAAATGGACGTGGTGTTTTGTCTTATTTGATATGGGTGCAACACATTCTGTGGTTTCAGTTTCATTTGCTAAACACCTTAGCATCTTCCTTAAGCTACTTAATTATACCTTACCGATATCTACGCCTATGAAAAGTCTGACCACGAATATCAAAACTGTCCACTTCGTTTTGATGATAAGATTCGTTCTGCCAATTTGTTTCCTCTAGATATGGATGATTTTTATTTAGTTCTGGGCATGGATTGGTTGACTGTTCATCGCCGCGAAACTTAGCTCAAAGTGAAGATTACGGAAGATTTCCATAAACTTTGAAGCTAGGATATCATCCTTTTCACGAATCTTTTGTTTGTTGAGTCTTGATGGGTAAGGCAAATTAGGTTTGGCTTTGTTGGCAACGAAAGAAGGTTCTTCGATTGGTTCTTTGTCTTTGGGTTGTTCTTGGACGAATGGAGGAGGTTGGATGTCTTCGGTGCTCGGTAGCTCCGTATCCTTTGTCACCTCACTTTCCTTTTCCACCACCGGCGGTGGAATCGGAGGTCCATCGTATGAAACACCACTACGAGTTGTAATTGCCTTGGCTTCGTTCCTTGGGTTTGGAATGGTATTGCTTGGTAAAGAACTTGAACTTGAAGGTTGGTTTGTGTGATAGTTTTGCATGAAACCGAGCATCATTTTCTGAAAATCATCTTGCTTCTTTTGAGAATCACTGTAAACTCTTTGAAAATCATTTTGAAAATTATCCAACTTCATTTGCAAATTATTCATGTTCGCATCATTAGCTTTAGAATAATTTTCAAATTCTGTTTTAGACACTCCTTGAGTTTGTGAAACGGGAGGTAAAGCTTGATTAACCAAAGGTTGATTTGTTGGAGGTTGGTATGGTGGTGCTTGGTAAACGGCTCCTTGATTGTTAGGACGGTTTTGATTAAAATTACCTCCACGGTTTTGGTTGAAATTAGAATTGGTTCCTTGATATCGGTTTTGGTTGGTTTGGACATTTGGTTGATTGAAACCCGGTGGTCTCATTTGACTTGCCAAATTGGAAGGTTGGTTTCTTTGGAGAAAATTACCAACGGCTGCGGTTTGTTGAAATTGTTGGATGTTGTCATGAAAAATGGGAAAATCGTTTCCACCTCGAGTTAACGGACAAAAATGTTAAAATTGTGATTTGATCACAAGTGACACATTACTTCCTCAAATGCTTTACACGGGTGCAGCGAGTAGTAAACAACTAGATTTCATTTGATTCAACATTTGGTTCATCTTGATAGTCATCTTATCCTCGAGAGAAGCGGCTAATTGTTGAATATTGAAAGAATTATTAGAAGGTGAAGAATTAGAAAGAGGAGCATCCGTACTCACTCTGATGTATCATTAGCACGAACTTCTGAGTACAAACTTTTGATTGTTTCATAATCGCTAACCTTTCTTGAGGGCATTTTGTCTAAGATTATTACCACCTGCTGCAGAATCTAAGGCACTCTTGACTCGTTTGAGTCAAAGAATTATAATAAAGTAGCGAAGTTGTGTAGTTCCGGAAGCCATGGTGAGGGACTGTCGAAGGAATGTTCCTTTAAAACGTTCCCATGCTTCGTTAAAAGATTTAGTTGGGTTCTTCGATTTATATTGGTGGGTTTCTTGGTTTGTTTCTTTTGCTTTGGTTTGGGTTTTGTTATTTTAATTTGCATCCCAAACACCTAGTTTTGGGATCTTGGAAAAAATTGGTGATTTTGTTTTGGATTTGGGTAAGTTGTTTTTTTGTGGTGGGAGATATTGGTTTATGAATTTTTGAAAAGGTCGTCCATGTGAGAATTGATCTAGGTGGTTCTTGTTTAACCAATCTCGGGCATTACCGTCTAGAGAAAAAGAAAAAAGCTAAAGCTTTATCGAGTGTTGGAAATTCGGGATGTCTAAAGTTGAAGTGACCTTGTTAAAAAAATCGATAGGCGATTGTTCGGGGATTTGTCAACCGTAACTTATTACTTTGCACTGGATTGATTAACAAGTTGCTTAAGCTCATAATTATTAGCATTGATCGGTGAACAAATATTGCATGTCTTAACCCTCGATGGGTGCTTTGTAACATTTTGAGCCATCGTTCGAAATTTTTGTCGACCATTGGTAACCACGTTTGTTCAACATTTGGTTCAAAACGGAATGAGTTTGTCGACGGTCTACGAGAATTTGCGACGAGTGCCGCATAAAAAGAAAAACTAACAATTAAAAAGCAAAAGTTTACACTAATTTTTTTTTTAGCAATGAATTTTAACGGTTTTTAACACGAAAGAGACTTAAAACAAATAATCAACTTCTTCACGGTAGCTCTTGAAAATTGCTTTTCAAGGTGAGCCGTACTTGGTAGTGACACAAAAGGCAATGTGTTAAATCTTTGATTACAGACTTTTGGGAACAATTGAAATTTCACCGGAATTGGAATTGATAATTCTCATAGAAGATTTTATATGTTGGTTTGTTACGATACCAACTTTGTTTATTTTATTTTCTTTTTTTATGGACATTTTTTATGTTTTGTTTTTTCATTTTTTTATCTCTTTACTTATACTAAAAAAGAAAAGGAAAATATTTTTTTACTTTTTTTATTATGATTTTTTTTTTATTTTTTGAATTTAAACAAGAATTAAACTTTCGAGGACGAAAGGATCTTCAAACCAAATCAACAAACGAAAAACTTAGGAATCGTAAACATTGATCCCCGGCAGCGGCGCCAAAAACTGATTTGCAGTTTTAACACACGTAAAAATATATATAAAATATAACTTTAAGAGTAATTAAGAAAATTACCAAGTTACCCTTGATAAAATTCATTCTCAAAAAATAATATATAATATAATGTAAAATACGTTATATTAAACCGGGTAGAATGATCACCACGGCGTCGTTTTCCCAATGACTAGTGCAATTGAACCTCTTTTAATCGTTCGGATTCTGATTTGAATGAAGCAAAGATATTTTGGGATAAGCTATTACTAAAAAAAACAATTAATGACAATTAAGCAAGTAAACAAATTTTAATCCCTAATATGTAAACTAAAATTTCCACTAAATTAAGAAAAATTGCCGAAAATTATTAAATTAAAAAGCCCCCTAATTTTATCTTTTTATAAAAGTTTATATATACTAATTAAAACTTAAACTAATTACTAATTAAAAACTATTAAACTTAATTAAAACTTAACTAAGGACTAAAGATGCAAAGATTTAAGAAACTAACGGGGAAGTAACTAACGGGGAGGAACATAACAAACTAACGAAAGGGACTAACTGAAATACAATTTAAAATCGAAAAGTTACAGCTTTTCTACCCTCGTGAATCTATCCCGACAACAAACTAAGTCAATAAAGCATTCGAATTTTTAATAGAGCTTTTAAAATGAGAAAAACTCAAAGAAGCAAAGTTGTAAAATAAGCAAAGGGAAACAAAATTAATAAAAGCTACTAGAACTGAAAATCCCAAATAAGCTCTCAAAGAGCTTATCTTTAAACTGTTACAGAAAGGAGGGCTTATCCCTTGGTTTTAGAAAATAAGCTATAGAAAACTCAAAACTAGATCAAAATGAAAAAGGAAAGAAGTTCTAAAGAGCTTATGATATGCTTAATCTATAAATGAAAAGAAATTAAAGCTTAAACTACTTTTATGCTACTGAAATTGATCATGAAATAAGCAAACTCAGGAAATAAGCAAAGTAACATAAAATCCAAACAAGCTAATTCCCTTAATAAGCTAAACTGGACTCTAAAACTTTAAAGACAACTTAAACTACTTATAATTCATCTATTTAAGCTATAAAATCTAGACTTATAAGCTGAATTAACAAATTTAAATCCTAAAGATTCTGAGTACTGTTTTTGGAATTTTCAGGTTTTTTAAGACTTTTGACAGCAAAATAAGCTAAGACAATAAGCTTGAAAACAATTTTAAAGACTCAAACTATATTAAGCTATATGAAAACTTAAATCCTACTGAATTTTATAAGCTAAATCCTAAAAGTACTGCTCTAAATTAAGCTAAGAACACAACAGTACTAACTGAGGTTAGTACTGCTAGTGTGAAAATTCAGCAGTACTTTGAGAGTACTGCTGATGCAATTTGACTTTTGAAAACGTAATGAGTAATGAAATAAGCTAGAAAACTAAAATTAAATGTATAATAAGCTAAAGCTAAACTTAATCCTACTGAAATGTAAGCTAACAGTACTAACTTGTGAAGGCAGTACTAACTTTGTTAGTTTCGTTTTGTTATGTAAAGAGTCAGCAGTACTAACTTAGGGTTAGTACTGGTAGTGCACTTTTTGAGATGCACTAAACCAAACACCCCTTTCCATTTTTGACAGGATTTTAGGAAAAGCTTTTTGGGTAATTTGTGCACAAAAACTAATACCAGATAAAAACTAGCTTAAAACAAACTTAATAATCATGATTAAACAACTGAATAAGCTTTAATCTAAGATCTAAACTATTTAAACTAATATTTTTGGATTTTATGAGTTTTTATGACAGAAATTAGCAACTAATGATCTATAACTATATAAGCAAAAACAGATGAGGACATATAACTAATAAGCAATATAAGAGATACTTAAACACTAATAAGCAAAGAGAATAAGCATATAAGCAGATCTAAACATATAAGCTATAACTAAGCAATTTAAACTAAAATTAGAGAAGAATGAAAAGAGAAACTTACTTAATCCTTTAGCTAAACAAAAGGGACCAATTAAGGCAGCTACAAGCTCCTTAGCTTATTAATAAGCTAGGGTAAAAGTCCTTTGGATCTCTTCCAAAGTAAGATCCCCTTCCAAAAGCTCAAATTCAATAAGATCCATATAAGATTAAACTGTTTTAGGTTTAGATAAGGTTAATACTGAATTCAAACAGCTCTATTTCAGCTTATAGACTGAAAGAGCTTAATATGAGCTTATTAGCTTATTGAGACAATATGACTTAAAATGAGAGTTTAGAAAACGAGATTTAGAATACTAAAAACTGAATTTCATTAATTGAAAACTGAATTACATTACTAGAAAAGGAGATTACAAAAACATTTAAGTAAAATTACGAAATTAAGCTAAAATTTACTAAAAAGAAAGATAAAAAGAAGACTAAAAACTAGATAGTGTGTGTGTGAGAAGTGAGGCCTTTTTATAGTGCCAAGCTGAAGCTTCTAGGACCTTTTTCCTTGCTACCCAATCCTTCAATCTCTGCCATTCATTTCCTAATCATTTGAGCTTCAATCGTGGCCGTTTGATCAAGATGTGCACACCTGAGGATTGCCAGGCTGGCATTCTTTGATGTGACGTTTGTGTTAGTTTTGTGAGTGAGTTTAGCACAAAACCCACCATTATTTGTGCTTCTTTCTTTGATTACGTGGCCTTTGAGCTTGAGTAGGTAAGTTCCCTTGAATTAGACTATTTGTTCCTTCGCATTTGTGCTTGGAGTCTTCCTTGAATTGAGCAATCGCACCCTTAATTTTGATTTGGCCCCCCCCCGCCCCTTGTTTTACCATGGGGTGAAAATGGGGGAGACGATGAATAGTAAAAGGGGATCCCGACTACTTCTTCGACAGTTAAAACTGTTGGAGTTTGGGAAGTTTACACATTTGGTCCTTGTGTTTCTTTTCTCTCTTTCAAGTTATAAATAACTTTTAAGAAATGCAAGAATGGTCCTTGTGGATTGTTATGAGAAGATTGGTTAAAGATGACTTGAGCTTTTTTGACTAGCTTGATTTCTTGGCTTCGGCTTTGTACTTTTGATTACTCGTGTCCGCTGCGTGCTTGCTTGTTTTTGACTGTTTTTTCTTGTGATTTTGACTTATCCATACCTACACACACAAAACACAAATACAAGCATATTTTTGCCATTTTTGGTCTGTTTTGGGTTTAATTGGGTCTTTTTAGGTATAAACGGATATGTGTATTTTACACTTATCATAAGTCCTCTCTTTATATTTTATAGCTTAAAATTGCATTTTAGCTTATTATTGTTTAATAATACCTTATATGTGTTTAGTGTAGCTTATTAATGCTTATTATAGATGCCAGATGCTTATTATGTGTAATTGTTAGCTTAGAACTTATTTGCTTGTCATTTGTCTTACTTTAAAACAGTTTAATTTTTTAAAAAACAAATATTAGCATAGTTTAATAGCTTATTATTCTAGCTTATTAGTTTGTTAAAATCTACTTATTAGGTCTTATTATAGATTTTTAGTATCTGGTATCTAAGATTTTAGCTTTAATTTTTCATTTTTATAAGCTAAGTATGGATTTAAGAAATTTAAGGGAGTGTTTGGGTCAAGCAGTACTAACCAAGGTAGTAGTACTGCTTGGGTCAATTTGGTCCTTATAAATTTCATTTTATATTCTTATTATTAAGGTTTTTTATAGAGTCGGGTTTTAAAGTTTTTTGAAGGCATAATCAAGTTTTAATCAATAAAAACTGTCATCTTAAATAAGCTCTTTCATAGCTAAAAAATAAGTTTTAGTAAAAGTCACTTTTTAAAAGTTGCTTATTTCAGATTGTTCTTTAACTGTTTTTAAAAGAAAAATGAAAAAAAATAGTTTTCAAAAAGGGAAGTCACAGGGGTCGAACCTGTGACCTTCCCTTTCATAACCAATGCATTTAACACACACTCCAAACACCATCTGCCCTTGGGACTTTTTCAAACATAGCATGCATCATTTAATATTTAAAGTCTTTTATCCAGTTTTGCTTATACGTGCTTATCTGCTTATTTTCTGCTTTTTCATTAAGCAAATTTTCTAGCTAGCATTTTTCTTAGATTCTAATCAGTCTTAAGTACTTTTCATAATTTTTCTAGAATTTTTAGGTATAGTTTACTATTTTTAATTAATTTTCTAGATTAAATTAGTTTTAAATTCATAATAAAAAATATAAAAGTCAAAAAAATATAATTCTTTTTCTGAAAATTTTATTTTGTCATTTAGGATTTATAAAAATTAAATTTGAAGTTGTAGGGTTTAAATTTGCTTTAGATGCTTAAATGTCGCGTTTTATTAATCCAGTTAACTTTTTCATGTTTTAATTTTAATCGCTTTAATTGTTTACTTGTCTTCGCTTGCTTTTACATGTTTTTTATGCGTTTTCATTAGTAGAATTAGAAACCAAATCAAAATCTTGAATTATTCAAATCACGCGATCACGAACTTAACCGATTCTCAATTCACGCTTCGCCGAGGAAACGACCCATGAGGTTTTTGAAATTGCTTTGGTTAAAAGCGGTTTTCTAGAATCCGACAGAAAAACTTACTATACTATAATTGTGTGTTTAGACGTATCAAATTTTTGGCGTCGCTGCCGGAGAATTGTGTTAAGATTCTCTCGTTTGAATTTGTCGATCGTGATTTGGAGAACCTTTCGTCTTCGAAAGTTACGTCTTTTTGAAAAATAAAAAATATAAAAAAAATAAATAATAAAAAAAAGTAAAAAAATATTTTTCTTTTTCTTTTTACTATATGTAGAAGATAAATAAATACAAAAATACAAAAATATTTGCTCTTCTGGATTTTTTGATTTTTATTGTGTTCTCTTAAATACTAAAATACACAAGCAATTTAATTCTCTTACTAGAGAATTTGTGAATATCCATTAATAAGTTCCCAATCCAAAGAATCAAAAAAGTAACCGTCTTGTGTCACTTACGAAAAAGGCGCACCTCTTTTGTGAAATAAGCTATTAGGAGGGTTGTTCCACGGAACTACGACCCGAAGGGACAAACGTTTTTAAGGCGATTCGCTCCCACTACGTTCCCCGTTTGCAAATTTCACTTAAGGGAGTTACCCAAAGTTTGTTGATTATTCGGTGAAACAAAAATATTTTTGTGTATATATTTTCTCTCCTCGTTTGTTTTGTTTAGTGCATGCGCACTTGAAATTCCCATTTTTCAAATAATTCAACCGTAACCATTCTGAGACGTCGAGATAGAAGGCGTGCTCCAAACGTAGTTGAACCAGAGCCTCGTACTATCATTGAAGTTGCAACAATGGAAGAGCTACTCCAAGCACCCACGGAAGGGTATGGAGAAGCTATCGTCATACCGGAAATTAATGCGGACCATTTTGAAATTAAGACGAATTTGCTACAATTAGTTCAAGCTAGCCCATTTCACGGTTTTGAGAGGGAAAATCCCCATACTCATATTAACAATTTCAAAAGGATTACCTCGACTTTAAAATTTAGGGATGTGC
>BQNB010096366.1:3943-23593 GCA_026074375.1 Tanacetum coccineum
AATTTATCCGTCAGGACATCCGTAGATTATTCTATGGGCGCTTCTCATTCTATGATCCCAGTGTTTATAAAATAAAAGAAGTCAAATAGGTAGTTAAGAAAAGGAAAAAAAAATTAGGGATAGAGAGTGTCCATATAAAAAATGGTAAAAACGAGACTTGTCGAAGCTAATTGATTCTTTGTTTCCCCTTGACGAACACTTAGCTACTTTTTGAGGTTATTAGTCGAGGGGGATCAAGATTCTTAGTTTTCGTAAATGTTTACTTCATAAAATTACGTGAGGACACGGCAATATCTTAGTATGGGGGATTTTGGTATGTGATTAATTACACATACCCTTTTCCATTAAAAACGGGCTTAAATGACTAAAAACGTATCAAAAATACATTGTATTTGTATGTTTTGCATTTGTATTGTGCAGGAAACGGATACGCAAGAAAAAGACAATACGAAGCCAAAACGACAAAACCAAGCACGAGAATGAAAAGAGTGTGAAAAGACAAAGTCAACAAAAAACGATCAATAATAACACAAGCCACGGAATGCGGGAATTTTTTTTTGGTGGGGTATTTGGAATTTGGCAGTTTTTTTTTGTTGATTTTGCCAGAATTTTGGGGATGGGAATTTGGGGACATTTTTGGCACAAGTGGGTTGGGGTTTTGGGAATTAGCAAGTATATTTGGAAATTATTAGGTTATTGAATTTGGGGTGTTTTTGTTAACAATATAAGGGGGTGGGGTCAGAAGTTAGTAGGGGAAAGAGGAAAGGGTTTTCATTCACAGGCCACTCTCTTATATTATTATCTCTATATAATATTAAATTGGGCCCCCCAAAACCTTTCAAGTTTTGGTATTGACAAGGGAAAGATAAAAAGACAAGGGGCTGAAATTTTGCCCATATGGGTGAAGTTATAAAATTGGAGTAGGCCAAAAGCTGTCCAAACTTTTACCCCAAAAAACACCAGTTTTCCCTGCCCCAACAGATCCCAAGAAATTTAAATAAAGAAACCCGAAAGGGGTGGGGGGGGGGGGGGAGGAAATAACCAATCAAACGGGGTTTCTCTTCTTTTTTCCACTTGTTTTTACCCCTGGCCAACCATGGAAAAAAATTTCAGAGTGAAGATATTTTAAATTTTTTTATAAAAACCTCCCCTACCTCCAACTATCTCCTCCCAGCTTATAAATTGCCATGTTGGCAATTCCTTTCCTTTCCACCATTTTTTCAAAGTAATTTTTTAAATGGCTGGATTGACCTCAAATAAAGAGGGGCACAAAAAAGAAGATTTGAAAATGGCTGCTGGGAGGATTTATTTTTTATTTTTTTCCCCCCAAGTTCCACTCACACTACAATAAAAAAATCAACCTTTTGTGTAATGGACTCTTTATAAAAAAAGGAAGCTACAGGGTGTATAAGCGAAAGAAGGGGTGTGTTGAGAAAAACCGAATGGTGGGGGGGAAAGGACCAAGGAGAGGTGGGTTACCTTCGGTAGTTAATAATGTGACAGTGGACTTTTGTTTATTGGAAGCGTGGAGGCTTAACTTTGGAGGGGGTGGTGAACATGGGAGGTGAGAGGAAGGGAAGAGAAAATCTGTAGCTTTACTTCGCAGTTTTTTATTTGGAAATTATTTTTAAATATCATTTTAATCGCATGTTGTAGTTCAGTTTTTGTGTTTTTACTTGGCCCTTGTACTCTTTTTTTTTTTTTTTTTAAGGCGGAATACAGAATTAATGAAAAATTTGGAGGTTTTTAAATCTTTGGTATTTCCTTTGTTTAATTTTAAAGCATTTACTTTTTTATGGGTTTTTAAGTTTCTTATATTAAAAATCTTTTCCAAGTCATTTTTATTTTGTATCTCAAAAATTTCTACGTTAATCTTAAGTGAAAAGTATCTCCAAAAAAAAAAAATTTCCAACCCCCACTTTCATACATTATACCACATGATTATGGATGATAATAAAAGCCTGTTTTTGGGATGGGGGCTTCAATTCGGGACACTTACTACTGGTTTTATACTTGCTACAGGGCTTGGTAAAGGGGGATTCTTTGGTTTAAACCCCTGTTTTTTGAGCAAGGGTTTGGGTGCTGTTGTAATAAAGTTTTCCTCTTTTTTTTTTTTCTTAGTTATTTTAACTGTAGGGGAAAAAAAAAATGGGCTTATAGTTTGGGGGCCTTTATTCGTGTTTAACCTATTTTGCTTATTTTTAATCGCTTCTGTTGGTTCGTTGTTGTTTTGTGGATTATTCTTGCCTTTAGTTGTTAGTTTAAAAGTGAATGTTTGTTTGCAATTTGCTTAGTTGTGCGGTCGGTGTGGTATAGTGTTTTTTATGACTGGTGGGGGTGTTGTTGGGTTGGTTGTGCCGGTTTAGCGTATTTTACAACGTGATTATGATTTTGATATTTGGGGATAATTTGTGCTTATAAGTGGTCATTATTTGGGTTTTTTGGGATATTCAGGCGTTTGTTTACTTGTGGTGTTATGTGTTTACAATTTTTGGACTGCTGTTTAGGGTGGTTTATAGTTAAAATATAATAATATTTATTAATATAATTATATAATTAATATGTATAATATATCTAAAAGGATTATATAGATTTTTTTCTTAAAATATCATAGTTGCAACCAACACGAATAGGGATAATATATATATACACCATTCTAATGAAAAATCTATCAAACGCAAAACGAAAAAAAAAATATAAAAATTAAAAATAAAAACCAAATTCCACCTAAATAAAAAAAAAACAAATAAACAAAATAATAAAATGATTTCTTTTTTTTTTTTTGATTTTTACTCTTTGGAGATGTTTGTGTATTTTTAAGATATTCTTGATATCAAATAAAACGCCTTTTTTGTAGGCCGAGAATTAAAAGGTACTAGGGGTGGGTGGGTCGGTCTGTGTGGGTCGAAACATCTAGCATACTAACCCCATTACGGTGATACCGACTGAAAGTCTGCGTAGCTGGATTCTTATCATGGGTAGACGTTGCCCCGACCATTATATTAAGAACCTTGTTCGTTCATCAAATATGTACTATTGCGCAGTTGATCTATAGATCGCAGTTGAGTGGTTATTGTGAATAGGTTCACTCTGTGGTATTTTTTTGGTAGGTTTTATTGAACAGTGCTGTGCTGAGCTAGTTTTAGCGTGTATGCAAGAGTCTATAATGTGTTGAGAGTTCATCTTTTTTTGGGGGCTTTGGTGAGCTCAAATATGATTTTTTCTGCGAGTTAGATGTTAGAGATGATCTTGTCCTTAGACGTATGAATAGTATAGTAGATTTCTAATGCAAGCCCTTAAGATTGTTTCGTTGCTTGCTCGAGACTGTCGGCTCTAGTAGATGCGTGCTATGTTTAAAGGCTTTATTTTTGTCCTTTTTTTTCCGCAATAGTTTAGAAGTCGTATAAGGAGTTTATCGAGTTGTTATGTTAAGATGCTCTTTTGAGATATAATTGTCTATAATGGATATTGTTAGTATATTCTCGCTCAGCATTTCTAGATTTATTTTAGGCTCCATTGTGTCTTTTTATCTTTTCTTATTTGCCGGTAATCTGTATGTTAGGCTTGACTTAGGTGGGGAATTGTTCTGTATAATTATATTCGTTTTAGCTTATTTGCTAGTCAATTTCTCTGTGCTTCTATGCCCATTTTCACTCAATGCTTATTTCTCATTTAATGTTAGTCACCGCATTAAAGTTTTTTAGAGTCAGCGAGTGGGTGCACTAATAATAATCTAAGGAGCTATAAAGGGTCAAAGCTTCCGTTAGAAGACGCTAAAAATTCTCTTCGCTGACAAAACTATCTAGGACATCTTAGCTCTCGCTCTTTTGTAGTAACGAATTTCTCATCTCTAGAAGTCTAGTTGTTCAGTGCTGTTTTCAGATCTTGTTGCGGTGCCTGCTTCATCATTTCCTTTCTTGCAGAGCTCTCATGGATTGCTTGAGTTGCAAGTTGCTTGTTGGTTAGGATATCGTTATTTTAGGAGCGGACTATATTGGAGTAGACGTTAATTAGGAATTTGTAACTGCATCATAAGCGGTGCTTTCAGCGAGGACCAGTTAGTTGTACGCCTTTGTGATTGGAGTTGATCTTTTGTTATCGGCATCAGATTTGGGGTTCTTATTTGATTTTAATGGGCTTGCACAGGCAGACGTCTTATGCGTTGCTTCTTCTATTGTATGTCTACGGACTTTGTGTCATCGGATATTCACGTGTCTTACCTATTTCGAGCTATCATGATATCATTACTGTCTTGGAGCAGAAATTAAGTAGCTAAGTAGAAGTAAGTCGCGGTTATCCACGCTTTGGAGCGATTTTGTGCGTTATGTCCTATTGATTGCAATATGATAGTTTTTATTTATAGACGCTTTCCTTGATGGCTATCTGCCGGCATTTTTTTTTTACTGCATGTGGGCGTAGTGTGTTTTAGTTTGTTTAGTGTATTTATGTTTCCGGATTTCCACAGTCCAATACTGGTATGCCTGTCGATTTGTTAGGGGTTGTTTTTAAAATGTTTGGTTTATATTATTATGATAGTGTCGGTAATACCCTTTGAAGTCCATATATAGGCCTCCTTTTCGGGGGTAGTGTGTGGTTTATATAGAGTTGGTTGTTTTACATTGTCCTTTTGATGTATTTGGGTGCGTGAGGTTATGTAACGGTCATTTCTGCTGCTGAAGGATGTGTGTGGGATATCAATACAAAAAAGTAGGGTATCTTCTAATTTTCAGTAACAGTGTGTTTCCAGTATTAATAGTTTTTTAGCTAGGAGAGTATCAGAGATTAGAGTTGCATGTTCTGAACGCTAAAGAGTTTATATTGGCATTGGTTATTGCTTTTTTCTAGATATTTTTTGTGTCACGCGGTAGCCATGATCTATATAGTTATGCATTCGGGTACTGGCGGTTTTTGGGGAGCACAGCGTCCAGTAGGTTACTTCAGTTCACGATTAGGACGGGACATTACGTGGGTGATAAACCGGAATATGGTGGATAGAGAATCGGTTTTAGAGAGTAGGGAAGGTGAACGGGAGATTTTGAAAGTGATTTGAGCAGTAGTTGCGTTGGATGATGAATACGGAGAATGGAGATTTGAGTGAAGGAGTTTGATTAGAAACTTGTTGTTGATTAGAGAGATCAGGGAGACAGGAAAATTGGGGAAAGCACGGAAAGGTAGAAAAAAATCATTTTAATCATTTTTTTTCCGGATAACATTATTTATATTTTTCTAATGTAACGATTTAAATGTGGCCTCGATTTTAGACTCTTTTTTTTGCGGAATGGTGCCATTTCGCTTGGGGCCTTTGGAATTTATAGGTTTTGCATAGGGTTACTCATGAATGGCGATCATGGTAGCTTGGAGTGTTTATGTTGTAGCAACATTCATGTGTTAGTTGATGGTTTGTAAGATTTATTGGACACTACCCTATTATGTATTATACGATTACTATAGAGTAAAAACAAGTACATCAGGTGGAAGTCATTGGATGTAGAGCTTTTATGTAGTAGTAGGTATTTGATTACCTAATTTAGGGTGATTTATCATAGTGGTTATAAATTTGGCTATTTGTTGGTATGCAGAATTGTAATCCCATCGGTTTTGTGCTGTCATTATTTTAATTGTCCCTGATAGCAAACATTTGTTTTGCAGTTTATTTCGCTTAGTATCCGAGTTTTGACTGTTTAGCTGGTTTTTCAAAGAGGACAGACCGAGTTAAAACCTGCATGGCAGCTGTTCGAAGATGGGTTGATTCTTGGCGAACCCATTTTGAGAGTCTGAATAGGGTTGAACGTGAGGTAATTTACCTCACCTATTAGGTTGAAAATATTGACATGCTGCTGCAAGAAGGATCGTACTGGGTAGGTCTTTGATGTGTACTAACATACTATACTTGTGTTATATTGTCTCGTACTGACTAAACGCGGAATCTAGTTGCTTCATCCGGTGGATAATGTATTAACTTTTAACAAGGCTATAAGTATTTGACGCGTATCCAGCCCCACACAAAGTGTACACAACTATGCGTTCGGACCGCTTTTACGGGGTCTTGCATAGAGCATGTGGGCTTTCGGTTTCTTTTCTTAGTTTATTTATCGAGAAGTTCTCTCGTGCTGGCTAACCATATCGTCTCTAGTCAATGAAACGATTCGGAGTGATATACGCGCGCTAAGCTTTAATGAGATTGGCGAGATTGGACTTTTGATACTTACATTTGGCTTGAATGGCCCTTGCGTCGTTGTGGATATTGCTTGCTTGACGACCTGTTGTAAACCTTGCTTTTGCTGATGATATATTCTTAGGCGAATGGTCTCGAGGGGGCGGTTTGGGTATGTTGAAATAGAAATGTTTACCACCACGGTTTAACATCTCTCGCGCGCTCTCGCCGTGCAGTCGTTGATAAGTTTTGCTTATGAATAGTTCTTTGTATGGTCATTCGCGGATGATCTTGATCTACATGGTCAATCATATCGCAATTACAATTTATGGGAGAGCATGGTCACAACGGCCATTATTAGCAATGTATCGTAAACTGTTTTGATCTGCGCAAAATATGATTCTGTGAGAACCTATGATAATAAGCAGGTGATAAGTCCCCAGTGTAGATAGAAGAGACAGGGAATGTCAGTGGAAAGTTCCCAAGGCACCTCGATTTTTTAGGTGTTCTAAAACGTTTAGTGCATGCAAATTTTACTGTTATTTGCTAAACTGCTATACGTGTGGGAGGTTTCATTCCTCGACAGATTTGATCTCTGTTTTGAAGGATTTTTGGGAGGGTAAGGTTCAAGCTAATACGCGCGTTAATGAATTTCGAAAACCAGATCATCCACTTAGTAAGAAGAGCTCCCTTCGACTCTTTCTCGTGGTCCGAGACTCTCAGGTTCTTTTTGCATTTCAGCCAAATCTGGGCGGCTCCCTCAAGGGCGCGGAAAATGAGGCAACTGTATAGAAACTAATAACGTGACAGAAGTCTTAAATCCGACGTATAGTCAACTACAGTGTGCCTATCTGTTTGGAGGAACATCATGCGGTAGAGAGTAAGATACTGTGTTAGAAAGTGTATACGGAAATTAGTGACCAGCTTGGGTTTGTACACGGTGTCGTCTCTTTTTATGCCATGTCTAAAAGAATTGCGCTTGTTATACTTTAACTCGTAAGTTATCCTTAGAGCGCAGACCATTGAACTAGCATGATCTGAAATGGTTCGTGGTCGCTTAACCTTAGCGTAATTCTGTATTGCGGAAAAACAGACTAAAGACCAAATCTACTTCGGCGACATTCACCCTCTGAGATGGGTGCTTTCAAATGGGAAAAGCATAAACTTAACCGACGTACTCGGGACGTTTGGGAACTTCATTGTAGAAGTGATCTTGTTGAAATATCGGATGTGAGCATGTGGATCTTCTTTATCATGTCCAAAAATTGCTTGTTTTGAACAAGATTAAGTAGACCATGCTTGATCTCAAAGTTGTTCGCGGTAATTTCAGGAACAATGATCGCATCCTCGTAACCCTCGGTGGGTGCTTCGAGTAATTGCGCCATAGTACGATTATCGGCCATCGTAACTATGGGATGATTGAAAGTTTCTTGATTGTTATTTGGTTTCTCAAGATTGGGTGATTCAACAGAAGTTTGTCGGACTTGTTGTTGTCGGCGATTACGGGCTTGAGAACGAGTGTGCATGCACAAAATGGAAATAAAAAGAAAATTTACACTAATTTTTTTGGTTTTTTTCAATGATTTATTCACAATGTATTTTAATGGACAATGAGGTAGGACAACTTCAACCAAATAATCTACTTACTTCACGGTAGCTCTCAAAAAGATAAACGCACAGGTGAGCGGAGGAGTAGGAATAGCGCGAAGCTTATTTCTCCTTTCGGGTCGTAGTTCCTCGGAACAACCCTCCTTATACCCACTTTATAGTTTGTTTAACTTTTCAAGGTGAGCCGTACGTCGTAAGAGACACAAATGGCAAGTTTTTAAATCTTTTGTTTGATTTGGGAACCAACAAGTTCACCGGAATTTATTATGATAATACCTCAATTGAGAATATTATATTTTGGTATTTTACCAACTTGTGAATTTTATTTCTTGATTAAGACAATGTTTTTATATTTTTGGTTTTTCTTGTTTTATAAATATATACTAAAAAAGAAATGAAAAATATTTTTGTATTTTTATAAAAATAAAAGAGATATTCACAAATTCAAACACAATTTGTCAAACGCAACGATAATTCGTTTCACAGCCTCCCCGGCAGCGGCGCCAAAAATTGATTCGTAATTTGGGACCTCGCGGAAGTAGTAGTATAGAGTATTTCCGGGTCGTTATTTATTGTCCAAACGAGGCTTGAATGGAAATTGAATGCGAATAGATAATCGATGTTTGAATATGACAAGGATATGATGGGCACTAATCCTAATAAGCAAATGCACGAAAAGATAAGTAAGGAAAATAAGATAGAGCAGGGCATAAGGCTAGGAATGGTCTTAAAAAACACTTATACTTTTCTACTAAGACACAAATAAGCTTAAATAAGGTTAAGACAAAACCAAATAAGCTAGACTAACTCTAAATAAGCAAATGCAGCAGCATTAAACTAAGTTAAGCAGGGAGAAAAAACTCATCAGAGTCTAACAACAGTACTAACAGTATTAACTATCAGTACTAACTTGGAGTTAGTACTGCTAGCTTTGAGTTAATACTGCTAGCTTAGAGTTAGTACTGCTAGCTTTAACAAAACACAATGAAACAAGAAATAAGCAGACAGGCTAAAACAGATATTTAACTACCCCTAATAAGTTACTCAGGCATAAGAACAAAGCAACTAGAATAAACTAAAATGGCAAATAAGCTAAAAAGCTACAAACTGATAAACTATTAAAATTGCTTTGAAAAGGCGAATAAGCTTAAATAAGCTCTACTAAAGACAGTAAACGAAAATGGGCTTAATCTACTCTAAAAAGCTAAGGAAATCTTAAATAAGCAAAAATAATAAGCTAATATGCAAAAATGAACCAACAGTATAACAGTATTAACTACCAGTACTAACTTGGAGTTAGTACTGCTAGCTTTAAGTTAGTATGCTAGCTTTAAAATCCAAAGAGAAACAAGCCAGTACTAACTATGGGTTAGTACTGCTTGTTCCAAACACCCTTTAAAGTTTTCAAAAATCATTTTTTCTTTTTATTTTAAGCTGATTTGGTCCTAAATTGTTAAAAACAGATTATCAAATAACAAAATTAGACACTTATAAGCAGATTCCAATCAAGAATAAGCACTTAAATCAGCTAAATCAATCTAACAGTGTTAACTCATAACTAACAGTACTAACTAAGGAATTCACACAAATCACTTTTAAACTTCAACAGCCTAATGCTCAAAATAAGCACTAAACATCATGATAAAGCATAAAAAGCATATTTTAGGTAACAATATAAGCACTATTAGCAGTTCTACAGTAAAAGAAAATAAGAAAAAATAAAACTTATAAACTCCCTGCTCAAAAACAGGTTAAACAAAGAGGTTACAAGCTTTAGCTGTATAAAAACAAGCTAGTGAGAGTCCATAAGCCCCTCCAGAACTGGCTTATCAATCCATAAGCTGTGTATATTTGAGTATGGAATTTTTTGTGAACTTTACTTAAATTTTAGTACTTGAGTGAAGACAAATGCTTATATTTTTTTATAAGATTAACACTATTAAGTAAAGCTTTTACAAAGGAAATACAGGGAGAATCAAGAATTGGACCTTAAAACTCCAAATTTGCATTAAAGACGAAAATTAAAGTTACAAAGACTTGGAAAAATAAAATGCATAAAAATTAAGCTAAAGTTTAAATAAGAACTAGATTAAAACTAGATAAAACGATCCCCTGTCTTGGGTTTACAATGGCCCTATTTACTACTAAAAAACTTCCTCCTTTTATCTTCCAGTACTATTTCGTGCTTTCTTGTGTTTCTTTTTTGAGACAAAAACCCAAGTGTGCTTCGTTGTGTTGAGGTTGATTCTAAACAATTCCCAGCCTTCAATTTCTTTTGTGCTTCTTTTGACGGTTAATCTCAGCCATCGAAACACTTGAAAATGGTGAGGGATTGCCAAATGGCAAATTATAAGGCTGGGGGGAGATTTTTAGTGGAGGAGGGGGGAAATGTCTTACCCAAGGGGTTGTAGAGGTTGCAGGGTAAAAGGGTGGGAAGACACCCGTGAGTTGTATCTGGGGTTTTGTTGGGCGGGAAAAAATGGTTTTGGGCAAGTTGGCAGTTTTGGCCCCTCATCTCATATATCTTTTATTGCAAATTTCGGCCCTTGACTTTTTATTCTTGTAATACAACTTGAGGTTTGGCGATTTTAGTCCCTCAAGTTGTATTTTCTTTATTTGGTTGACTTTTGACTTTGACGAGGTTGACCTTCCTGTTGACTTTTTGACTTTGACTGTTTTTGCTTGAATTGACTTTGCTTTTTTCCATTACGTGCTCGGTTTTGTTTTGTTTTGGCTTTCTTTTTGTCTTTGTATGATATCCGTTTCCTGCACAATACAAATGCAAAACATACAAATACAATGTATTTTTGGTACGTTTTTAGTCATTTAAGCTTGTTTTTAATGGAAAAAGGTATGTGTAATTAAGCACATACTACTAGACGCTTACCAATGTTATTATCTTATTTAAGACATGTCCAAGTAGGAGCTGTTGGGATATGTACATATATCAAATAATATATGTCCGGGAAATTACGTGAGCCTATGGGGGCACACGCGTATACACAGAGGATATGTTTATTAATGTAATTAATATATCATAGATTAATTATATTAATATGTTCCACGAAATAATTGAATGGTCTTTAATTATAACATTAGACGTTATAACTAATTAATAAGTATTAACAAGTGAGGGACTTGTTAGTACAAAAACCAAACCTATGGGGTGTTGGTCTATGTGACCGGGATCTCGAAAACAAGGAAACAGAAGGAGGGGTCCGAAAATGTCCGTTTCTATTAACAAAAATAAGGATGTTGTTTGAGGTATGACTTGGAGAACCAATTTATTAGGGATATAAATATGCATGCTCATTCATTCGATGGTTTATTGATATATCCTAAAGTCGAACGATCAAATATTATAATTCCTTCTTGTTTTAACTAATCACTGAAAAGAGATACACAACCCCAATATATACGCATGTCATGAATTCTCTCGCGTGCATGTCAAACATGGTCTTTACTGTTGCATGGAATTCTTTGTGTGCTTTGCATCTGAATCATATACATACTCATGCAAAAGTGGTATCTCCTGGTTAAACGATCTATTATTAAATCCCTTTATGGGATTCGGTTTAGTGACACTAAGAACTAAACAAGATCATTGTGTTGAGTTGTTTAATCGTGAAGCAAGTACTAGCATTCTAGCGTATCTCGGTGACGTGTAGTGTATGCATACCATAAAAGTTATCTACTTTGGTAACTTATTTAGTTTAGCGTATTAGATTTATACATACGCATATATTCAAGATAGTGTTTACGTTAATTGCTAAAAGGTACACGTTCTTGATCCTTTGTTAATTATTTATTCTATACGTGTTTATATGTTTTCCGCTGCGTACTCGTGATTTCAATTGGTCAATAGTGGTTAAAACCCAACAATAGATAGAGAAACACGAGTGATTTTAATAACCTAATTTGATCAAGTTCCCTTGAAAGGAGGTAGGGTGATTCTTAATAATTCATAGTGATGTAGTCGAGTCGAATAAAATAAACTCCCGCATGAAAATATTGATTAAGTAGAAATTTATTTCTTTTAGCAATGTGAAATGAAATAGAATAGATCGAACAACAAGAAATTCTTATGAATAAAAAGAACTTCGAATTGAAAGAAAAATGATTTGTTATTAGAATTTTGGAATTGTTACAAGATAGAAAGAGTTTAAAAATTGATTAGCTAAATTGTAATGTAAATAATTGATGTATTTATACAAATGAAATGAAAGGAATTTTTTGGCGGGAAATTCCGTTAAGCTTGTTATTGGCCATTTGACTTTCTTTGTTGACTTTTCATGCTTTCTTTTGACTTTTATTATGGTCCATATCAATTTTTTCCCTTTTAAATATTACTTGTCTACAAGTAATTAGAACTAAGCATCCATATCAAATGACGGAAATCTAACAGCCACATCTTCATATAATTTGCATGTTGTATCAGCTACAAAGTACTATTAACTCACTAAACTAACACATAAATTGCTGTGCATTGCCTCTTTTTTCCATTTTCATATCTAAAATAGCAAGGGGTTCCATTAAAATCACCCAATCTTTCTTGAATTTAGGCAAAGTAGCTAGTAATGTAGGTGTGTTACTTTTGTGTAACTTCAATTATGAGACATGAAAAACTAGGTGTATCTGAGCAGATTTTGGCAACTCCACCTTATAAGCTACCATTCCCACCTTTTGCAGGATCTTGAATGAACCAAACTACCTAGGAGATAGTTTGTGATGCTTACCCTTTCTTATAATGGACTGTTTCTAAGGTTTCGATTTAAGATAGGCCTATGAATTGACTGCATATTCTTTATATGTCCCGTGTTTATCAGCCATTAACTTCATTCTGTCCTGTGTCCTCTTTAAGTGTAACTTGAGTAGATTAATTGCTTATTCTCTAGCAAATACTGATCTATTCACAACCTCAACTCTGCTTACTCCATGAGTGTATGTAATGTGTGATGGTGGTGGTTGACCATATACTACTTGTAGGGAATTTTACATAAATATTTTTATTAAGAAAAAATTAGGCTAATTAAGTTGCTCTATTTTGACATATAACAAAATCGAGCATTCTTATCAGCCAACTATAAGTCAAAATTGAAAAAAATCGTTCAAACTTAGATAAATTTGGCGACGAAATTTTATTGAAGAAAAAATAACACATAAAATAGGTGTCAAATTTTTTGAAAACAAAAATATTAAAAGGAGCGGATAATTAATAAAACTTTAGTGGTTGAATATTGAGATAAATTATATAGAGTTGAGTGTGAACATATAAGTTTCTATGATTTTTACTAACTTCAAAAAATAAATAAACACCCCTTAAATTTTGTCCCTCATTATAAATATCAAAATGAAAGCACAAGTTATTGTGTATGTAAATGAATCTAAGAGATTATACGTATACGAAACACTAACTTAGATCTAGATTTAAACTAGCTCTTTGTTCAAGAATATAAGTAACATCATCTATCCCGTATGTATAGTTTGAAGATGTTTTTTTTGTTTATCACTATTAACCTATTATACATTAGGTGTGCGAATGACGCCGTTTTAAAATAAATAATGGTCGTTATGAGTTAATGAGTGTCACACCATGGTAAAGCAGAAACACAAGGTGCAACTAGGGGTGAGCATATCGGTCCGTCGACCGGACCGGAAGACCGGACCGAACCGGACCGACCAGAAGGACCGGACTGAAGGTATTTCGGTCCGGTCTGCGGTCCGGTGTTTTGGACCAATTCGGTCCTCGGTCCGGTCGGTCCGGTCCGGTCCGACCAAAAACCCAAAGATTAAGCCGTGTAGGACCGGACCGACCGAATACCGACCCGGACCGGACCGACCCGGACCGGACCGTACCATTTCGGTCCGGTCCTCGGTCTGGCATTTTGGGTACTTTCGGTCTCGGTCCAAGAGGTCGTCCGTACGGTCAGGTTCGGTCCCTTGGGACCGTGGCTCACTAGTGCAACCGTCCAGACATATCGATAGATGTTAGTTAACACATACATGATTTTTATAATAAAGGAAAAATTATCCGAATTAAAAACTTCCAAATACAAGTTTAAGGAAACGGGCATTATAACATTAATTGTTTTTCGAATATGAGTTTCCCAAAAATACAGATAACTTGGTTTCAAGGGGACCAACAAAATTTACGCAAATTGTACAATGCAAATGCAATCACTAGCTTACACTTTAGTTGATAACCTGAAAAGCATGATACAAACGGTCAACTATGAAATAGTTGGCAAGTTCATAATAATTTATACACAAGATAGTTCCAAAGACAGTTCCAAAATGGTTACAAAGACAGTTCTAACATTGTTTCAAAATAGTTCCAAAGACAGTTCAAGTTACCAAAAATAGTTCAAGATACTAAAGTAGGTAAACACAACGGTATTGTAAATATGCTCTAGTGTTATGCAATGAGTTCACTCTTAATACGAATTCAGTCGTCCAATCCTTATTGTTTCGTTCCCTAGTGTAGCAAAGCCTTATACTTGTAATTATGTATACAGTTCTCCAAGTGTTACCTCTATAACACTAGCTTTAGTTCTAGTACTATGCACCTCGTGACGGTGGAGTGAGGAGGTGAATTGATTCCTAATAGCGCTCTCTATAAGTACCGATGTCTCAAAAGTGAGCTAAAAGTAGTGAAGTTACGTCTCAAGCATCAAACAAGCATACATACCAAGTTCATAAGTTCTAAACAAGTCCACCGGTTCAATAAGTTCCAATCAGTTTTAAAAGCTCGTAAAAGTACAGTCATAATAGTTTAAGTAGAAACACGTCATGCTTTTCACCCTAAAATAAGTAAAATAGTATAAACAGGGGCTGTGAGAAACTTACCTTAATAGGTAAGACAACGAGTACAAGTTCGACACACTCAAAGACCAAATAGGATACCCAATGAACATGCACCTTCTAACCGTGACCTAGAGCAAGTAAAAGTACTTATTAGACCCTAAATGATATGCTCGGACGAAAAAGACATTTATTAGTTAGGTCATTTGTCTAGAATTATCTCTAAGTGTCACTTTTACTATTACACATAACATCACAATTCTGTCCCAAAAATGTGGTCACTTGAATGGACGTTTTTGTTAAGGTCAAACTGTGTGATTATGGTCCAACACTTTACATATTTCAAAATAATATGTCTTAGGTATGTTCTTGAATTTTTGTAGATTTTATTAAGTGGTTTAACCCATTCTTTTTTTTGTTACAGTCAAGGAGGCGAAAACAAACGTAAACGACGACATTGGGAGAATTGATTTGAGCAACTTCCGAGACGATCAGGTGGTGTTTTTTTAACAAAAAATAATTATATACATGAAATATACTTTAGGAGTAATAAAAAGCCATAATTTTGTGGTTTGACTATCTATTATCTGACATCAAGAATGTTTTATGCAGTTTAATGTAACCTTTGCCCTTTTTATGTTCTGAATATTTCATTTATAGTCCAATGACTATTTGACTTTTGTCAGTTTATTCAAATTTTGTACCGTGTTGACGGTGATGATTTTGTTGAGAATTATGGTGATTTATGGTTTATTGTGATTAATAATCACTTTTAGAAGGTATTATTGTGTTCTTTGTATTCCGGGTGGTTTGCCCCGTGAATTTTAAAAAATGCCAAAAAACAAGTCCGACACGTCCGTTAATGTCCAAATGAGTTTTGAAGGGTTTAAAGTGTAAATATGTCGTGCAAATACTCTAGGTTAATGGAAAAGTATTTTTAAGGTGAATAAAAATGCTAATTAACTTTGGGGTAAATTTTACGGTTGAGTTTTACGAGCTTTTAAGTGATTCCAAAACGAAAAGAAAGACCCGACACCTCATAAGATGCCATAACCGGTCATGTATGCTTAAGGGGACAAGGTGGCTTAATTTTAGCTAATGTGTTCCAAAGATGTACATTTATATTCTTCAACTAGACCTTTTTTTTCATTATCATTCATTTTAAAAAGAATAAAACACACACTTAAGTGTGTGTGCTTGGTTCGTCCGCTACCTACCACCACAAACCACGATATATTTTCCAACTTTGACCGATAACGTGATATTCCGGGTTGATATGAGTGTTTGGGTAATCATTTAAACAACGTTTGGGTTGTCCGGTTCGTGTCGAAATCTATATTTTTGAAGATTTTCTTGTAAGTTTTCAAATTTAAATTTCGTTTGTCCTTTTGGGTTTATTTTTATGCATAGATGTTAGTTGTACAAGTTGATCGTCGTGAAAATCAATTTTTGGAAACGAAACGGATAAAAAGGATGTGTTTGGTTCATTGGATTAAAAAAAGAAAAAAGGGAGGTTTTGTAGTTTTGATGTTGTGGTCGTGATGGTTGAATAATATATGTTGCTAGATAGCTTATTTTTTTATAGTAGCTTGTATAGCTTTTTCGGGCTTATTTTTAAGCTATTTCTTGGCTTATTTTGGGCTTATATGCCACGTGACTTTTCCAAAATCACTAGGAAAGTGATTTTCACTATTTTTTGCGTATGTGTGTGGACTATTTTTTAGGCTTATGGTAGTAACAAATGCGATACGTAGCTTATAAGCTTATTTTCAAGCTTAATATACATATTTTGGAGCTTATGGACCCACGGCCCAATAAGTCTATTTAAGTCGTGGCTTAATGGGATGGCTTATTGTGGTCCGGATTATATTCTACTTATTGGTATAAGCTTATGTATGTAAATGGATATTGGTTTTGGACTTTGATCGTATTTTGGACTTATAAATATCTTAATGGACCCTTATTGGGCCTTAAAGCCCAATAAGCGATATTTAGTCGTTATAAGAGTTTTGACAAAAATTTGGAAGTGAAAATGTATTTACGAAGTGATATTGAACGATATTTTAAAAAAACGTTTTAGTAAACGTTAAAGATTGAGATTTTGGGATTTTGTCGAAAAGTGTCGAATTGGTAAAAAGTGTTGAAAATAAGGTTTGAAACCTTGGAAAACGTTGTATGAGTGTACGGGTCATGTCGAAATTTCGTAAAAAGTTTATACTTAGAAATTTTACCTAAAAACATGATTTTTGAATTTTAAATAATAAAATATTATTTAATTATTTTATTTATTTAATAAATTCACTAAAAGACGAAAAATATAATTTTTCTCGAAACTTCACAATTATGTTCGTTATGAGTAAACGTTCCATTTTCAACTCTAATATGATTATTTTCACGGTGACTAAGGTTACCGAATGGACTTACCGAGATATATTTATAATTATTAATTATAAATATTTACGTATATTACTTATCTATTTTCGTTAATAGTATAAGTAAGTATTATTGAGTAATGGGAATTGATATGATTATTGGGATATGTCGTCAACCATCACACCACTAAATTGATATGAGTAATTGTACAACGCGTCTAAACTCTATGCATCAAACGTGAAGATTGTTTTGGAAATAGATGATTAAATTGGGACATTAACTGGACTAGGTCGTGTGCGGGCGTCGTTGCATTTGCTTGTGTGATTGAGATTTGGTTGCTAAAGACTTGCTTGAGGTGAGTTCTCGTAGCCCCATTTTTTTATTGTTTTTCCGTTGGGGGAAAATAATACTCAAATGTGTTTTGAACTGTTTTGAATTAAACTGTGCGAAATGTGATTTTGTTTTTGAGACAAGATATGTGCTTATGACTGCTATGTGAATATTATGTGTTGCATGATTATTTAGATCAAATGGGTACGCCTACCCAGTATTTGTATGATTATTTGAGCGGATGGGTACGCCTACCGTAGTTTGTGTGTGGTCTTGCGCTAATTTTAGTGCTCCAGTTTGTAAGCCCTTTAGGTGCGTAAGTGACATATGGTTATTGATTAGCGGTGATGCTAAGGTTGTTTGCATATATTCAATGTCATATAGCACTATTGTCCACTGTTTGAGATATTGGCACAGCTTTTGGGTTTAAGGTCAAACCTACGAGCTCACCAACATTATTGTTGACGTTTTCAAGTATCATTTTCAGGTGAAGTGAAAGAGAAATAGTTGGTTAATTATGTGGCAGCAGACTTAGAAGTATCCCGAGTGGATTTTCATGTGAAGTCTTGCTTGCTTATTTTATTTGGCTTTAGTATTTTGAAGTTTTTGTTTTAAGTTTAGATTTTGGACCCCTGTGTGTGCTTATGAATAATTGTAAGAGATTGTGGATTATTGATAGTGATTTGGGACATCACTCGAGGTTGTTCGAGGTTAATGGTCTTCATAGCACATGAAGTTTATGCATTGTAGTTTTCTCTATTTTGTATCTTGTGTTATGATTGATCATTATATTGCATTTATGAGTTTCCGCCATTGTCGGGGTGTGACAACTATTCTCTCTACAGACATTCGAACCAATAATATACACAAGGTGTAACACCCCCAAAAATGTGTCGTTTGAAATGTGTCTGGGGCGTTACTTCACGGTGTTCTGCTTCTGTGTGCCTTTGTGTGTTCGCGGTTTGGTGCCTTAGTTATGTCAGTCATTGAAATGGGTGGGCTTAATATTGGATATGAATAGGAAAGGATGCGAATATAAGTACGGTGGCCAACTTATAAGCGTATCACAACTCACTCATACTTGATAATGTTGTTCACACAAATCGATGTTGACACCGTAAGGTGGAGTTACGTGTATATCTGGTTATATATAGTAAGATATTCTGTATATATATGCGAGTCTTCCTGCCTACCTAACGTTGCCCATGTTATCCCTCGTGTGGATAATGCCGCCAAGGGTGATGACCCGAAGTGCTAGCCGACCTGCTGCCGAATCACTAGGAGGGGGAACGGGTATACAGGTTGGTAGAGGTGGGAGAGGTAGAAGACCTAATGAAGGTAACGATGAGCGTGTTGATGATTTGAATGGTCAAGGAAATGACCAAGGAATGGGAGCTAATGCGGGTGTAGAGGGAGTCAATGGGAATGTAGAGGGAGTCAATAGGGGAGCACCCGACTTCTCGACGATCATTTCCCAACAATTGCAGAACCTCTTACCCGTCATGCTAGCTCAGGTTGGTAACCGAGGAAATGTTGAAAATCAGAATGGTAATGTGGTTAATGAGAACGTTCAGGAGAACGTTGGGAATGTGATAGTAAATGGCAACCGGGTAGGTTGTTCATATAAGGAGTTCTTAGCTTGTAACCCTAAAGAGTATGATGGTAAGGGAGGTGTTGTAGTTCTTACTCGTTGGATTGAGAAAATGGAGTCTGTGCATGATATTAGTGGTTGTAGTATTGACCAAAAAGTAAAATACACTACTGGTTCATTTGTGGGTAAGGTTTTAACGTGGTGGAACTCTCAGATCCGCACGCTAAGTCGGGAAGTTGCTGTTAGTATGTCATGGAATGACTTTAAGTTTATGATGATACAAGAGTTTTGTCCTAATCATGAGATGCAAAAGTTGGAATCTGAGTTCTGGAATCACGCCATGGTCGGGGCTGGCCATGCTGCGTATACTTATAGGTTTTATGAGTTGGCTAGGTTAGTTCTACATTGGTAACTCCAGAGAGTAGGATGATTAAGAGGAATGTGTATGGCCTTTCTTCACAGATTCATGGGATGGTGGCAGCAACGGAGCCAAAGACTATACAGAAGGCTGTGCAAATTTCTGGTGCACTGACCGATGAGGCTGTGAGAAATAGATCAATTAAGAAGGTTGAGAAAAGAGGAAATGTAGGGGAACCTAGCAAGAATAAGAATGGTAGGGATGATAATAAGAGGACTAGGATTTAAGATTCAGTTATGAGATTGAGATAGCTAGCGGGCAGCTAGGAGAGATTGATAAAGTTATTAGGGGGTGCAAAGTAGAAATGGAATGTGTTTAACATTAACTTGATACCCTTTGGAAATGGGAGTTTTGATGTGATTATAGGTATGGATT
>BQNB010096367.1:0-25642 GCA_026074375.1 Tanacetum coccineum
TACAAGAAGCCAAAAAGAAAGCACCCTTGTGCTGTCCTTTTTGTTTGACTAAGTTTAAGTCAAAGTTGGTTTTGCAGTTTTTTTTTTGAGAATCCCCATTTTTAAGCCCAAAATTCAGCAGCTTTTATTGTTTTTTAGGCTCCCAAGTTTTGAATATAAGCTCAATACCCTCCCTTTGTTATCTGTTTGAGCTTGGTTTTGAGTAAAAAGCTCATAAGAGCTTATTGCATAAGCCCAAATAAGCCCCTTGGCCACTGTTTGCTTCCCCTGGTGCTTAACCCCCTATTTCAGCCCCCTTGTTCTAGCTTATTTTAAATTAAGCATTAGGATTTTATGCCTTTTTCATGTAGCTTATAGGTGTCCCTCTTAGGTTTAGCAGCTTAAAATATTTAGTTTCCTTATTTAAGTAGCTTAATTTTAGCTTAAAAGTCCTCTTTTTTCTGTTTTTATATAAACTGTTAACATAGCTTATTAAGATCCCAGCTTATCTTAGGGCTTATTTTAGGTAACCATAGCTTTATTAGGACTCCCTTGGCCTTATTAGCTTATTCCCATAGTCTTAGCTTATTTTGTAGCTTAAAATCATAAAAAGACAAAGAAAAATAAGCAAATAAGCTCATTAAGTCTGCTGTCATAAACAGCTTAATTTTCTGGCTTATTCTTTTAGAATCAGCACTAAGTGCTTTTAGGAAAAATGTTGCCATTAAGCCCCTGAACAAGTTTGCTTCTTTGGCTTTTTGCTAATAAGCAACTTGGACCCTCCTTGTAATCGGGGTCCTTCTCAGGGACTGTTTGTGTAACTTTCTCTTTTCTAGTTAACACTGTTACTCCCCCTTGTCAGTTTGCTGTTACCCCGTTTGTCCTTTCAGTCCTTTTCACTGTTAGTCCCAAAGTTAACTTTAGTTAGTTTATTTAATTTAATTAATTTAAATTAGGTTTAATATTAATTAGTTTAATTACTTTTAATTAAAACAGTAAAATTTGGGCATTTTTATATTTTTAGATTTGTTAACTTTTTCTTTATTTAATTTGATTTTTTCAGATTTTTTATAGTTATATTTTCTGACTTTTTCTATTTACTTAGTTTTAATTAGTATTTAATCTTTAAAAATTCATAAAAAATCCAAAAATTAATAAAAAAATATATTTCTTTTTTACAAAATTTTCTTTTGTCATTTAGTGTCTAGGAAAAATATAAAATTTAGTGTAGGCTTAATTTTTCTTAAATTTCAGTTTTAGACCCGTTTTATCCGGTGCATTTTACCGTTTCTTTTCGTTTTACATTCAAACGACCTCCGTTTTAGTTCTAGTTTTCTTTATTTTTCAAATTAAGTTAATTAGAATTTAATTTTGATTTTTAATTTAATTTAGCATTTATTTTCTTAATTTTTAATATTTAGGTTTCCCGATACCTTATTCTGTTCCCCGTATTTAATTTAGATTAATTTTAATGATTTCTTATAACTATTTTGGGTTTCCCGTAGTTTTTAAGACCCCTATTTTCACTATATTTGTTTCCCGTAGATTAAATTAGATTTATTAATTAATTTTAGGTGTAATTATATCATTGTTCATAAAACAAATCAAGTTTCCCATCCATCAAATTCTTTCTCTCAAACCAGTGATATTTCTCAATTGCAGCGTCGTGGGACATACGACCCGGAATATCTCTCCTAATCTTTTTATCATTGATATCTCATGTATACTGTTTGAACCGAATCATCACTTAGCTTTAATCTTTAAGGAGCTTATAAGGACTAGGTCATGATCTTTCTTATCTTATTTGTTTCTAAAATTCTTAATGAGTCATAAAAAGCAAACAGTTTTGTTAGGCTTATTAAGTCTAAGTCCTTAAAAAACCAAAATGTCCACTTAATTCATGCTTATTTTAGCTTATTGATAAGTTCTGGTAAAAAGTCATTTATTAAAGTTGCTTATTTTTGCTTGTTCTTTAGCTTTTTCAAAAAGAAAAATTAAAAAAAATGTTTTTTCAGTTTTCACCTTTTACTTTCAAAAATTACCTTCGTATCCCTTTTTATTCAAAAAAAATTTCATAACTCCCCCCTTAGAAGGTTAAAGACCACTTTTACAAAAATAATCCTTTTGATTTAATTTCTCCAATGATGTTCCTGTTTTTACTGAAAAATTTCATAACTCCCCCTCGACCAGTTATCCAATTTTTGAAATATCCTTTCTTACAAAGTTTGTTCGAAATGAAGTTAATTTTGCTTTTAAGCACACAATTTCATTTTCTGATGATGATGTATTCTAAAAAAATTTATAACTCCCCCTCAACAAAATATCCAATTAAAGAACTTGTTGAGTGATAGTTAATTTTGCAGTTTTGAACATTTTGTTATGGAAGATTTTGAAAAAATTTCAAGAGATTTAATAACTCCCCCTCAAATAAATATCTAATTAAAGAACTCATTCAAGAGATTGTTAATTTTTACAATTTTGTACACTTGAAAATTTTCACAAGAAGAAATCTTTTGTTTTTGAATGGAATTGGATTTGCAAAACACATTTTTAGCAGTGAAAGATCATTTATATGATTTTCTCCCCCTCAGTCTATGATACATTTATTATGCATTTAAAGGACCATTTTTTTGAAAAATTCAGAATCATAAGACTGATTTGAATGTAGAAAATATGTGTTTGAAACCTTAAGTTAAAAAACTTTAAAAAAAAAATCTTTTTGAGTTTTTATATTTTTCAATTTTTTTTTGTTTTTGAAATGTATTTACAAATGTTTGTGATGTATGATCTTTCATTCAACAAGACAACGCTTTGTGAGGACTTCCACTGGGTGGAGTATCATCGCATACCAAATCGTGTGAACTAGAAACTCAAACCTTTCCTCCGGAAGGGCTATTTGTGAATAGATCAGCAAGCGTATTTTCTCGTTCCCGACAAAGTATTAAATTCAATTGTACCTTTCACATCATGATTTTTTTGTGAAATGATAACTGATGTTAATTTGTTTTTATTGAATGTTGTACAGATTCAATATAAGTCAATTGCACTTTTGGAGTCACGGTAGATCAGAATCTTGTGGTAATGAAATCCATAGTCCAGCAGTTGTGTTCGCATCCAGATGACTTAAGCACAACAAGCAGACAAGGGTACATACTCAGCTTTTGCAGATGACATTGCTGTACAATCTTGCTTTTTTGATGACCAACTGACTAACTTGTCTCCCAGAAATTAAATGTCTCCGGATGTGCTTTTGCAATCATCATTACACCCTGCATGGTCTGCATCTGCATATGAAATTAGCTCAAATCCATAATCCTTCGAGTACCATAGACCCATGTTAATGGATTGTCTAAGGTAGCGAAATATCCTTTTGACCTCTTTAATGTGTTTTTCAGTTGGGCGTACCTGATAACGCGCACATACAAATGTCGTAAAGGCAATATCTGGTCTACTAGCAGTAAGATACATAAGTCCCCTTATCATACTATGATATTTTGTTTGATATACTAGGGTACCCTATAAATCCGCATCTAGTTTAGTAGTAGCCATTTGTGTGATAACAATATCAGATTTTTCCATCCCGTGTTTCTTAAGAATATCCAAAATATTTTGCGATTGTATAATAAAGATACCTCGGGGAGATTGATGAACCTGAAGTCCAAGAAAAAACTTCATTTCGCCAATCATTGACATTTCAAAATTATCTTTCATGAGTTTTTCAAATCTTTTTGCAAAAACTGGTTTAGTTTGACAGAAAATTAGTCATCGCATAGATTTGGAACTAACAAAATGTCATCCCCGTGTCTTCTTGTAAACGAACATTGTCGATCGACAATACCTTATGGTGAAATGGTGTTCGAATTAGAAACGAGAAAGCTTGTCAATACCATGCACTCTCACTGTGGCTTGTTTTGAGGACAATATATGAGATTGCTAAGAACGATAAACGTGTTTTGGAAGTCGGATCTACAAAACCATCAGGCTGTTGAACAAAAACCTCCTCTTTCAGTGGACCGTTCAGGAATGCTGTTTTAACATCCATCTGGAAAATTGGAAAGTTCTTGTGAGTCGCATATGTCACAAAGATTCTGACAACTTCAAGTCTTGAAACTGGTGCAAATGATTCCTCGAAATCTATTCCCTCTTCTTGACCATATCCTTTGGCAACTAAACGAGACTTGTTCCAAATAACTGTGTTTTCAGCATCAATTTTATTTTTCCAAATCCATTTGACTTTGATTATGTTTCTGCCAATAGGACATTCGACAAGTTCCTAAACATCAAGGCGTTTGAACTGGTTAAGCTCATCTTGCATGGATTCAATCCAACTATGATCAAGCATAGCTTCCTTGATATTTTTTTTTCGTTCAATCGTAACCTACATGATGCATACATACAAACGTTTTGCAATCAGTTTGAAGTCTATTTCCTTGTCATAAACCAGCATTTGAAGGGATCACCAAATCAACATTGTTCAAGTGAATGATTCTTAGTCCATCTATCAATTGAGCGATGTTGTTGGTGAAATTGATGCATATTTGATGGATCCTGATAAGTTGAAGAAGATTCAGCAACATCAAATTTAGGAGTTTGTGGTGCATTATGAAACATATGTTCATCTAAATCTGCAACATCATCTTGAACAAATTCATCGGCAACTTCATTCAAGACTAGAGAGTTTGGTTCAGTTATAACATGAATCTATTTGAGAGGAAAACTATTTAGGAGCATCAACCAGGTCAAACGACAATTGACGATGAGGAATAAGTGTGGGTCAATAACAAAGAGTATTTAGCATCGGAATTATCAAGGACACTTCGGGTGAGACTCCGTCGATAGTATTCTTCATACATGGGACCAAACAGATTATCCAAGTCTGATGTAGAAGGTACGGATTGTGAATCTTCAGATGAATCATTGAAATTCGTGCAGTTCATTCCGGGTTCTAAATTGTTGCATTCAGAAGCCATAGTCGTGAGTTCATCAAACTTGACATGGATCGTTTCCATTATCTTTTTAGTTCGGCGGTTATAGATACGAAATCTACGTGATGACTCAGAATAACCAACAAAAATCGATAAGCATTGTGGTGCTTTAGAAAAGATAAGCATTGTGCAGGCAGCCTCGACGAGTGTTCGATTACGTCTTTCAACAACACTATTTTGTTGAGGCGTTCGAGCAATTGAAGTTTTATGAACAATGCCTAACTTTGCATAAAATACCCTTAATTTCTTGTTTTTAAATTTGGTTCCATTGTCAGTTCGAATCGTCAGAATTGAAGCCTTTAGATTCCTTTGAATTTGATTAACAAAATCGATAATCATATCTGGAGCCTCATCCTTGGTGCGAAGAAAGTATACCTATGTGTACCGAGAATAGTCATCAACGATCATGAGAATATATTTCTTGCCATTGATACTTGCAACTCTTATTGGCCTACACAAATCCATATGAAGTAATTCGAGTTTAGATTCGGTGCTTGGAACCAACTTAGGTAGAAGTGAAGCTTTCTTGCTTTTACCCTATTCACAAGCTGAACATAAATGGTTTTTGTGGTACTTAAATTTCGGAAGCCCATCAACTAGATCGTGTGAAGTGAGTTGGTTAATGGTGCCAAAATTCATACTGAGACAACCGGCGATGCCATTAACCAAGAATTTTGTGATGTGGCTTTGACATTAAGCACACTGAAAACGCCGCCATCCTCAGAACTAGAGATAGTATAAATAATTTAAATCTCAGAAACTCCGTAATAATCATCTCTTTCTAAATTCCGAACATAACATGTGTTTGATCGAAAGGCAACTTCTAAATCTCCGTCACAAAATTGTCCAACTGAAAACAAATTGTGCCCAAGGCCTTCAACATAAAAAACATGACAAATAGTGAGATTGCCTTGAACATAATCTCCATAGCCTGTGATTGCAGCAAAATGATCATTCCCAAAGCGGACTTTTTCCAAGATATCTTAATCCGAAATTTCTTTAGCAGTTGAAGATTGCCAAGTCATAATGCTTTTGAGGCATCCGCTAGTCAAAAACCAGACAGCACAAGCTGGATTACATGCATTACAAGACACAAATACAGATGGAAGAGTGGACGGTTTAGCTACCCATTTGTTAGTGGTAACCGATGTGTTAGTCTTCAACATAAAAAACATGACAAATAGTGAGATTGCCTTGAACATAATCTCCATAGCCTGTGATTGCAGCAAAATGATCATTCCCAAAGCGGACTGTTCCCAAGAATTTCTTACCGAAATTTCTTAGCAGTTGAAGATTGCCAGTCATATGCTTTGAGCATCCGCTATCAAAAATCCACAGCACAAGCTGGATTACATGCATTACAAGACACAAATACAGATGGAAGAGTGGACGGTTTAGCTACCCATTTGTTAGTGGTAACCGATGTGTTAGTCTTAGATTTAACACTGGTTCTATACTTATACACATTAGATTGTGATTTCGCAGTTATGCTTTTGGGTATCCAATTAAAACCTTGTTGTTATTCAAACCACTTTTGCCATTTTCTGCTTGTTGCTATTTTATTTTTCATGTAACAACTAAGTATCCTACTTTGACTAGATTTCTAGATGTGCTACACACATGGAGAACCTTAGTTTTGCTTTGAGTTTTAGCAACACTGAATCTAGATTTTGCAACTACAGATGTAGCTCCTAAACCCTTAGATTTTGCTGTTATGGGGGAAGTGAATAAGGCTCTCTTGACACTAGATTTCCTAGTCAAAGCATTACGTGCAACACATTTTTCATGAGAATGCCAAAATACATCAAGACTACAAGAAATACACAACATATTCAAACCATCATTTACAGCATTTACAGTCTTAGAACTTGTTCTACATGCATTGGTTTGACAAACATTCGAAGGTTTTGTTTCACGTTTATTAGAATCTAAGCAAACACTATTTGTTGTCTTCAAAACATATGTAGATGAGCTCTTAGTGTTCTACAAGACATTATTCTTCGATTTATTATCCTTAGACTTGAATCTTCTAACACTATTTGAACTGCCTACACCTGTGGAATTTGAAACATTTGTGTTAGCGTTAGAATCCTTTGTTTTTGTGTCTTCCTGATTGATCTTATACATTCCTCTTGTAATTACATTTGTATTGTGTTGTTTTTTTTGCTCAATTATGGGAGTAGACTGTGAAGTGACTGGTTTTGACCTATCTAAAGTAACCTTAGTGTTTGACACGTTCTTAGCCTTAGTTGCTATATTTTTTGTTGAATGGTGTTACACAAAGAAATTTTCCCAAGGTCTCAGATTTGTCAAACTTATTATTCACATGTTTCCCTTTGTCAATCGTTTTAAGATTACTCTTAAGCTCATAAATTGTCATCAAAAGATCTTGATTTTGAGCACGAACATCAGCATAAGCATATGTCTTTTGAGTGACATCTTCAAACATTTCATTAATTCTTTTGATCTTGACCCAGTGTTTGCTGTTGATTAGAGTTAAAAAGCTTTTGAAATTCAAGTTTAATATTTTCTCGTTCTTTAACAGTAGACTCAACTTGATGTTTTAGAAACACGTTCTCATCATGCAATGTAGACAACTTTGCTTTCCAAGAGACATCACAATCCATTTTTTCTTTTTGATGTTGCAATTTGAGTTCAAAATCAATACTTTAAGCTTGTGATCTTTGAAAATCGTTTTCAAGAATTTTGATTCTTTTGAGCAAATTGGCTTGGATATCTCTTGAATCACTTGCACTTTTCTCAAGTTCAACTTTTAACAACTCATGCTTTTTTTGTTCTACCAAAAGAAACATACAATTTCGGATTTCACTTGTCAAGGATGCTTCCAAAAGTCGATCAATTTCATTATCCAAAATATTTTCTATTGGAGATTTGTCATTGACTTTTTGTTCCATTGACACAAAAACATTTAACATTTTCCGTGCACTTCCACAATTAGTCCTCTTTGAATTTCACTACCAAAGTCGTTAGTATAGAAGATCCTTGACATCCAGAAACACATCGGTTTTTAAATAACTCTCTAATTTATTTTAACTATCCAGACAACCATCTTCGTTCTGAGTCTTGTAAAAAAGTTTATTACTCCTTGTTTGGAACATATAATTGTAGTCTCCCCAATGTGTCATCATTGTTAAGAACTTACTCTCTGTTTGGCATTTTTTTGGACCTGGTGATATTCGAGGATGGAACATCTTTAACGTAGAACCATTATCAAAGTAGAAGGAATTAAGAAAGATATGTGTGTTCAGGCAGAAAGTATTGTTGAGGGAACAAATTGTTTCATAAGAGCGCATTCGAACGTTTCAATAATCAATTTTGAATCCATTTTTTGTGCCTCATTTTGTTTCGACTTTCGTCTGCATCCTCTAAAGTTTCCTATGAATCAGTTGTATGAATTACCAACTTATTGTTATGAATTAAATCACCATCATACATTTTAGGTTGTGCTGCAATGGCTTTCTTGAGACGCACAGGATTTGTATAACCCAACCCAGCTTTAAGAAAAGGATCATAAACTTTATTTGGTTTCTTTCTAAGCATGTGAATCGTTTGAATTGACTGACCTATTTTATAAACAATTCGATCATGAGAACTTATTTCTCTTCGAGATCAAGGATATCATCAAGATACCGATCTTATCGTTCTTTAAAAGCCTTCTTTTCTAACTGAGTTTCATGTTGAATTATTATTTTTTTCATTTTCAACTTTAAGAAAATCATTTTGAACTTTTTATTTTTCTTTCACAAGTCGGTCAATTGTGTCCTTATCATTCCTTAATTCACGTTCCAATTCATCACATGTTTCTTTAAATTTTGAGTATGGAATTGTGTTTGACTCAAATGTTTTGACCCGATCCTTAAACGTCTCTAGTTCCCGTTGTAGCAAATCTTTTTGCTTTTTAAGCTTATTATTCAAACGTTTTTGATTTTTAGCTTCACGTTGAACATTGTATGCTAGCATTTGTATTTCACGATATTCGTCATGAGAAGTTGAATCATGTTCAGATGTGCCACCATTATTTTCCACAAACAGATCATCAAATATAATATTAGAATCAATTTGATCATCATCTATTGTTTGAATAATAGTTTTACGTTTCCCATGACTCACTTGTTCATGAGCCTTAGACGAAGCATGTACCTGGCTAACAGCCTTTGCATCATAGGATGGTACAGTCTCAACATTCTCATCAGCTGGTTGGAGTCAAGCCATTAACATGACTGCTGCAGTTAACTCTTCCAAATCTTCTCCATATGAAGTGTCAAGCATGAAATGATTCTCTTCATTGCTGAGGTTGCTTCCAGCTTCATCTTTCATAGCTAACAACATTTGTTCTCTGAAATACTTTGTATCACGGACTTTTGGTTTCTGACATTCACGAGCATAATGACCTTTCTCATTGCAATTATAACACTGAACATTTGTTTTGCTTGGAGTAGACTCAGTTCGTGAAACACGCTAAATAATCTGATTGCTTTCATCACTTGCATTTCCTGTATTAAACCCTTGAGTTATGTTAAACCCTTGAGTTTTGTTTCTCCCACCATAACCTGCATTCTTGGTTTGTATGTCAACTCGACCATCCTGAATCACAGCTTGATTCCTTGTGTTAGAGGAAACACGAAGACGATTGTTGGTCGGTGTAAAGAACTTTTAAGAGATTGCTTGCGCGAGTAACATCATAGCAGTTGTATGCTTATCCTCTTGAGAATCGCCTTGTAACTCCCCTTGATATTCATCATCATAATCAACGACTGATGGAGGATGTGTGACACTGTATGGTTTTGGAGAATAAGAAGAGTTTGCATGATAATGTGATAGCATTTGAATGAGCAATAAGAGCTAAAGGATCATGATTCTTGGCAGCTTTCTTTGCCCTTGATGCTAAAACATGTGGTTCAAATTGCACTAACTGATCCATACAAACATCATAAGAGACGCATGTTCATGTTTGATATGACGAACCATGGTAACAAATTTTGCTCCCTTCTGGTTGCAAGCAATGAGAAACTTTGGTATTGAATTGCCACCGGAAACGAACGAACATTATTGCGATCCATGATGTTCACAAGTGTTGTCAACCTTTCATGCACAGAATCTAAAGATTCCCCTTCTTTTGTTGCAAACTTATCAAACTCATTCATAAGGCGTGAGTGTCTCACATGAGTAGTAATTTTAGATCCATGCATCTACCTTTTGATTCGTTTTCCCACCACATTTTCTTAGCATATCTTACATGCATCCACTGAATTGTATATATCATTTGGTATTGCTTGAAGTAGATAATTCATGACCCTAACATCAGCAATGTATTGCTTCGTTGTTACCACAGTCATTTAGGACAATGGTTTAAAGTATTGGTACAATATGATCTTGTAGATCCACAACCATAGGGTCTTTGATAAGGCCATTTTATATCGAATTCGACATTCGTCTCCGCCATTTTCAAGTTATTATCCCAAAAACCCTTCTGAATCGCTTTCCCTTGGAATGTAATGCCCCTTCTCAAGCATGGATGTCTTTCATTAGATCCTGAATCAACGAGAGTTTGTTGATTGGAGTTGGTTGAATTACTAGAAGTAGACATGTTGTATTAAATGACTACAAAGCGAACTTGGATTGTTTTGGAGATGAAGTATTGTAATCGTGAAATTAACGAACAATAACAACCTTGTCTTGAATCACATTTTGAACTTTGTTACGAAACCCAAACAATAAGATACGAAACCTCTTAACAGTGTAACGAAACCTTAAAAAATGATGTTACGAAACCTCTTAACTGTGTTAGGAAACCGTTTGTCTGTGTTACGAAACCTCTAAAACAGTGTACGAAACCTCAAAGATGTGAACAAAACCTCTTACGAAACCTTTTGTTATCAAAACAGTGATATGAATATTCTTATGAAACCTCTGTTATCAAAACAGTGGAGGACAAAACCTCTTTACGAAACCTTCATTATCAAAACATAATACGAAACCGCTTACTACACCTTCTGTTATCAAAATTGTATACGAAAACATCGTTTGTACACGAAACCATGAATTTACGAAACCAAAACCAAACTTTTGATACAAAACCTTTGATATACGAAACAACAAAGAATACGAATCCTCTCACAGTATTTGAAACCCAACGGTTACCGAAAACTCAATTATACGAAACTTGTTATTTCGTAATTCCCCTAAGAAGACTCTAACTTTCGTAAAAAAACAAAAAACCTCTCTCTCTCCCACCTAACAAAAACCCCTTACTTTCGTGAATTTGAGCTACGAAACCTAAGAAAACTTACGAATCTGATCTTTAACAGTTTAAAATGATAAACTCAACGTTATCCCTTCAAATTAACAAGTTTCTATGTTACGAAAGCTAGATTAATCGTTACGAAAGTAATTCTATGTTAGCGAAAAGTCTAAGAAAAGACTTACTTATGACTATTTACGAAAGATTTCTACTTTATTAAAGCTTAAAATTCCCTACTAAAAGTAATTTCCCGCCTAAAAACAGTTACCGAAACCTATTTTCTTGTTTACAAAACCTATCAAATCCATTTTTTCGATCAATTTGAGCTCAAAAAAACATGTAATTTCCTCAATGATGTACGTAAATATCCTAGAATTTTATAGTTACGAAATCGTAATATATAAAAGCTAATATAATGCGTTTTAAGATCAAAAACACATCAAATCATAAACCATACGAAAGCTACTGTTCATCCTTACGAAAGCTCAATCGATCGAATTTCTTGCAATTAGGCTCGATTTGATCACGAAAACCACTCTAGATCTCTCCCGGTGATAGATACCACTTGTTAGATGCTATGTTTGCTAAGTAGATATCATACGAAAGCTTAGTAGAATAAAGGAGAGGAGCTAGAGAGTATTTTCATTATTTTCTAAATGTTCATTTCAAAAGGGGAAAATAGAAATAGGAGGGAGAAGTGAGTGCTACAAAGACAAGACACGTATATATACTCCTCCGAGATGAGTATATATACTTATTAATAAACTATTCTATTTTCCCTACACTTAGTCAAACCTTGGTCAACTTTACTTAACTTTGACCAAGATAGACTTTATTACATCAAAACTACTAATAAAACTATAAACTAAACTAAGACCAATTCATAATAATAATTAACACTTTTATCGTTTCTAACAAACTCCTTATGAGCTCATTAACAACAGAAAACCAAACATCAAGTTCTTTCATGTGTTATGTTGCAGATGTTATCTTCTCAATGATTATGATGATGTTGGAAAGCTCAAGGCAAAAGGGGATATTGGAGTGTTTGTTGGATATTCAAAAGAATCTGCATCCTTTAGAATTTACAATAAGCGTACTCAAAAGATACACGAAAGCGTGAATGTGAATTTTGATGAGATTTCTGAAATGGCTTCTAAACAATTCAGTTTAGAACTCGGTTTATCTAATTTAAACGAAATGGAAAAATCTTCAAATCCAACGGTTTCACAAGTTTCAAAAACTTCAAAGAAAGATTTGGAAGATTTATTTCATAATTTTTACAATGAGTATTTTGATGCTTCAAAGATAACAAAATCTCTAACAACGAATGTTAAAACTTCCAACGACGAAATTCCTTCGCACGAAGAAGAAGTTTTTCACGAGAGTTCTGAATCATTTCAAGAGGAATCTTCTTCATCTTCAATGAATGATGACGTTCAACAAAGTTTAGAAGAAGTCATGGTTCCTCCAACAAATACTCAATCGGTTTCAAATGAAAGTGTTCCTAATATGAATGAAGCAAGTACATCACACAATGTGTTTAATGAATGATTGGAAAATGCTTACTTTGATGCAAGTACAATGTTCCATGATCCTTCCAATGTTCATACATTTTATCAACCTTACCCTCATGACAAAAAGTGGACTAAGGATCATCCACTTCATAAGATAATTGGTGATCCGAAGTCGAGTGTTCGTACAAGAGGACAAATAGCAAATTCATGTTTGTTTGCATGTTTGCTAACGTAGCTGAAGCTTTGAAAGACACTGATTGGGTCGGTGCAATGTAAGATGAGCTTGATCAATTTGCAAGATTAAAAGTTTGGAGATTAGTTCCTTGACTCGAAGGCAAGACTATCATCAAAACCAAATGGATCTTCATGAATAAGAAAGACGAAAGCAGTTTGGTTATTCGAAACAAAGCAAGGCTTGTAGTTGTAGGATATTGTCAAAAAGAAGGCATTGATTATGACAAGATGTTTGCTCCTGTTGCTCGAATTGAGGCTATATGCTTATTTCTTGCATATGCTGCTCATAACGATTTCACGGTCTTTCAAATGGATGTAAAGACGGCGTTTCTCAATGAAATTCTTAAAGAAGAAGTGTATGTTGGTCAACCTCCAGGTTTTGTTAGCAAACAGTATCCAGATCATGTGTATGCTCTCGATAAAGCTCTGTATGGTTTGAAGCAAGCACCTCGAGCATGGTACGACGTTCTTTCAAAGTTCTTGATTGACAGTGGTTTCCAAAAAGGTTCAATTGATCCTACTCTTTTCATTAAAAAGAAGGGTAAACATTTATTGCTAATTCAAATATATGTTGATGACATTATATTTGGCTCAACGAACCCAAAATATTGCATGAAATTTTCAGATTTAATGGTAAAACGTTTTGAAATGAGTATGATGGGAGAAATAAAAAAATTTCTCGGGCTTCAAGTAAATCAATTTTCAAATGGGATTTTCATAAATCAATCCAAATATATTCTTGATATTTTGAAAAGATTTGGAATGAAAAATTGTGATACGGTTCCCACTCCCATAGTTGAACAAGCTAAACTCAAACTCGATTTAGTTGGAAAACCAGTTGATCATACTGATTATCATAGCATGATTGGATCGTTGATGTACCTTACTTCGAGTAGGCCAGATATAATCTTTGTAACATGCATATGTGCTAGATATCAGGCAAACCCAAATGAACATCATGTGTCAGCCGTTAAAAGGATCTTTCAATATCTCAAAGGGACTATTAATTTAGGCCTTTGGTATCCGAAAGATTCTAGCTTTGATCTAACTGCCTATTTGGACGCATACCATGCAAATGTCACTTAGATCAAAAAAGTACATCTGGCAGTGTTCAATTTTTAGGTGACAAGTTAGTGTGTTGGTCGTCAAAGAAGCAGAATTGCGTGTCTATTTCAACAGCAGAATCTGAATATGTTGTTGTTTTTGGCTGCTGTGCTCAAGTATTGTGGATGCGTACTCAATTGACTGATTATGGCTTCTTCTATGACAAAGTACAGATTTACTGTAATTCACAAAGTGCGATTGCAATCTCGTGTAATCCAGTACAGCACACTCAAACAAAACACATTGATGTGAGGTATCATTTTATCAAGGACCATGTTGAAAAAGGAACAATAGAATTATATTTCGTTGGTACTGAATATCAACTTGCGGATTTATTCATGAAATCTCTGCCTGAAGCTCGATTTAAATTTTTAGTCGAGAAGTTGGGTATGATGAGTCGTGAAACATAAATTCCTAACCGCGAAATATTTTTGTTAATAAATTTTAGAAAATACAAAAAAGATTTTCTTTTATAAATTTTAGAAAAAAAAATTTCTTTTATAAAAAATTTAGAAAAGACAAAAAGATTTTCTTTTATATAGAAAATTTAGAAAAATACAAAAAGATTTTCTTTTATATAAAATTTGATAAAAAAATTCAAAAAGATTTTTTTTAATTTTAGAAAGACCAAATAAGATTTCTTTTTATACCATATTTTATAGGAATACCAAAGAAGATTTTTGGTTTGTCATTATGGCCTTTCTTACATATTCAGTATGAATAACTCCGAGCTTCATTTGATGGCGTTTCATACTTAATCAGTATGAAACCGAGCTTTAAGAAAAGATAGTTATGCATAAGTGTATTTATCTTTGAAAAAGAAGAGAAGTCTTCTTTGACTTGAGCATTGTACATATTTTTTAAAAATCTTTGATGTGGTACTTAAAAAGAATAAAAATCAAAGATGTTTTAAAATGTCAAATGTTTCATGTTGATGAGTTACAACAATGCGGATTTTAAAATTGTGGTACTGTCAAGATAACACTCAATTTTAAAAGGGGCTTCAGATCGATGTACTCTTTGTGAAAAGTGTCTACAGAAATAAAAGGGCTCAAAAGTGCAACAAGGAACTCCCTCGTAAAGGTTTTATCAAAGATACGGTATTTTTCGAGGGGGAGTGTCTGTATGTTTTGTTGAAAAGGTTTTTCGAGATAAGTTAACAAAATGGTAAATTGTTTAATTCATCTTAACATATCCGTATTTTTGCGTTTTAGCTTTATGGTAATAATGTTTCTGGCATATGTTAAGGGGAAGTGATTTTTACGATGATTGAAAACTTCTCAAAGATCAAAATTTTCTTCTTCATATGATGGTTAGTGAGAATGATGGAAAATAGAAGGAGAGATTTTGTGAGAGAAATAATAGAAAGAGAGAAATGATAAATCGTATACTTAAAAAAACGAAAGTATATGTCATGTGCTTCAAAAGAAAGAACAGCACATGAAAAGAAAAGAGAAAAGGATGCAGAAAAAGAAATGCCACCGCATACAAAAAACAGGACAGTGTGATTTTTGTTCTACTTCTCTTGATATTATCAAATTCTCATGATAATGATGCAAGATTTTCATCACGGTTTTTCACGGGACTTCATTCTAAAGGAATTATCTTGGCGTATGGTCATTGGTTACAGGTGTGATTTAGTTACTCTTATAATACTCCTATGATCTCCTGAACTGGAATTGATCTAACCAGAGTCTTCTTTTCAATTTAGGAAAGTTAGGTCTAGGTGATGAGTTTGTGGTGAAAACCATCAATTGTTACAAATGCCAAAAAAGGACTTCATGAGAATAAAGCTTTTGAATGAAAAAGAATGAACAAAAAAAAATGATAAATAGGTCAAATGCTGACAAGAATGTGATGAAGAAAGAATTGAATGATAAGCAAAGAGAAAGGTTCTGGAGTTTAAATGTTAGAGGCTTATAGGAAAATTAAGAAGGGTAGTTTCTCCTAAACAAGGATTGAATTTGGTGTCACTGATTATCTATGGATTTCATTCGTTGATTTCTAGTATTGAAGTAGACATCAGGGACCTAGTACAACCCTCTTAGCCACTAAAATACTTCTCAAAAAGTATTTGTATCATTTCAACGGAGATTAAAAGCTAATTCTATCGACTTCTTTATTCGAGGAATGTGGTATTGAAAAAGGAATTCTGCTCCAGTAATTGCTTACTAAAGTGGCACAAAGTCTAGAGCCAAGTTGATATTCAATGAAATATCTTTAGGACACAAAAGTACGTTTGTATTAAACATCATGATACAAAAGGTACAATGATATATGTCTTTATGTGACATTGCATGTCTTGTGACATTGCGAACATTCTGGAGTGATACTATAAAAATAGTATTCAAAATGACGTATGGAATTCCTAGCAGTGCTAACGTCATGCCAACGCTGAACGTAGGTCACTATTTGAAAATGATTGCTTAATGATTCAAATACGTGTTAACTAGCTATCTATGTGATCTAGTGGTTATGTGTTTCCCAGGGTAACACAACACTAAGTTTACGAGATCAATGCTTATTTGGATTTCATGATCATATTTCTGTATCCTTATCATTGAGATATTGATTTGATCATATATTTCGAATATTTCATCAGGAATTTTCAAAGCATGATCTTGTGATGTATGAACTTCATGGTTAATGTGGAAGATAGTTCTTACTCTGATAATTCTCCATTTCATCTTCTACAACATTCAACAACAACATATCTACCTTTCACAAGCATCACATCTTCAACAAATCTTATAACAACAAAAGTTACCTTTCAACTTTCACGAGAATGATAGCAATCTAGTTTGTTAGTTTGAGGAAGCTTATGGTTATTTTGGGGGAGTATGTTTGTTTATTAAGGGGAGAATGTTTGATTCTTAGAGAGGAAATAAATGATTTCGATTTCAATTTCAGACTTCAAAGGATATTCTTCACCCAGAGCTTATTTTGGAAGCTTATATGATCATGATGCTCATGATGGGTCATAATCATCATGAGGGGGAGAAAATTTAAGCTTAGTATTTGCCAAATATGAGGAAGAAAAAGATATAAGTATATTTGAGGAGAAAAAGTAAGGTCAATTCAAGTATATGAAAAGGGAGAAGATATAAGCAAGAATATATAGGACAAATCAAGATAATGGGAAAAACAAAATTGAAGTTTAAGGAAATCATTGAATAAGTAGTTTGATCGAGAAGATATGTTTTATCTTCATGATTGGTGAGGATTAAAAGAAATGAGAGAAAGCAAAAACAGAATGAGAAAATGTATATATTATTGGTGAGGATTGAAAGAAAAGAGAAAGCAAAAACAAAATGAGAGATATTTTTTTTTCTTATTGATATATTTCGAGGTTACATCATCAAATGTTTAGAATAAGTTGTAGTGTTTCATCAAGCTTATCAATCAAGATAGCCGGTTCAACATTTGCATGAAAATACTTCAACAATATCATCATCGTCTTCAACAATAATTTATTCAAGAAAACGTCTTCACAATCAAGATCTCTAATTCAACGTTCAAAGAGATGGATATGTGATTGAGGGGGAGCTCAAAGAGTATGAAGATTTAAGAATAAAGCCAAGTGTTTAAGTCTTCTACAAAGAATTACCCAATCAATTTCATCGTGTTCAAGATCTTTCATCAGCAACATTATATGATTGAAATCTACATCAAGATCAAGTTCAAAGATAAAGATTTCATACAAACATTTAAAGAATCAAGTTGCAAAAGAAGATCAAGTTAGCTTTTGAGAATGCTGATTTTGAGTTCGAGAGAAGAGTTGATACCTTCAGAGATAACAAAACCTATCCTATCATATAGGGGAGAAAATTATATCGAGAGAGATATGCTACAAGGTCATCCTCAGCTTTCACAAAGAATTCTCAGTGTTTTTGAGCTACATAAGAAAGAGATCCAAATCTAACCTATCATTACATAGAATATACATAGATTTAGGATCAATATGCATAGAAGGAAATAGTGCAGGGACTACTATTGTATTTATAGTATACTTAGTTACATCTCTAAGTATAAATAAGGCATTAGACCACCTTAATGATTAATTTCTCCACAAATACACCAATTCATTTGTAGCAATATCAAATGAAAAAGTAAGAAAATTCTCTCTCTAAACAACACACACTAATTACACCTTGATCTCACACACTAGTAAGCGATCAAGATCTTATAAATTAATACGTCTACAATGATACAACCCTTCTAATGAAAACCATAGATCCCCCTTTTTTGATTGGACAAAAATGGAGAAGCAAACAAAGCAAAAATGCCTATTAATGGATCGGGAAAAGAGCATTATAACGTACATGGCGTACATGAGAGTAGAAAAGCTATGTAAGATTCATAAGGTGAAGACTATGTTCAAGCTTAACTAAATTACAAGGCCAAGATCAAGACGTAAACTTCATTAACGGTGGTCTTCATCTTTGCTACATTTATAATTTTATTTGCTTTCCGAAATGTTATTTGTCATCATTAAAAAAAGGGAGATTGTTGGTGAAACATTGACTAGGATCTCCTTTATGTTTTAACGATGACAAATAAATGTTCGTAAAATGTAAAATCACAAACGATAGCCAAAATCCGTAAAATCGGATTTGCCTGTCCGGCGCGCTTGGCACGCGTCAGCGCGTGGGTAGCGCGCCACAGGCGAATTTCATTTTTACAGATTTGATTTTGTCGGCTTTCCTCTTACCCGACACATGTGAAAACTTCAATAAAGGTATGTATATGATATTTGAGGATTTAGGAACACTCTAAATGGGGTTTAGACTTAGAGAGGATAAAAAACGAATCCTTCCGTTTTTCAACAAAATGCCAACTCAAATACTTTATCAAACGCCTTTAGCCAAGGCCGAAACTTCTTTCTAAACCTAGTATGATCATGTTTTCAACATACCATTAAATGAAAGTATTTATTTGATCTTAATCAGGATTTACGTTGTTCCTAATCACGTAACGGGTTTTACTCCCTTATTGATCAAACTAAGTCAAAGGTCACTTTGCGTAAACACATCCTTTCCCGTTATGGGATATGCTTTACTTGAGATGCAAAACACTTAGCTTGATTGTATCAAGATGCATCAAGATGATTAGTGATCAAATCCATTTTTGTACCAGGTCACCGTGCCAAAAACCACCACTCTTTCAAACACCTCAAATCAGGTACTTGTGATATAACTATCAAAGTGTTTAGTACCCGATTGTTTTTGCATTTCAGAAAAGCTCCCCCTCAACATGTGCATCGGTATTCGAAAATGTTTAGCACATGGGGGTGGAGTATACACTTGAGTAATATGATCACATTACATATTTTAATCACATTTTCTCCCCTTATCAAAAATTTCAAATCATTTGACATTTTGGATATCAATTGATTTAAATATGTTATAAAAAATTGGGAGAAAAGTGTGCCAATTATTCACAAGCTTGTTTGAACATATTAATGCTCACCCAAACAAATCATTGAGGGATATATAAGAAGGTTTGAGTACAATAATATAAAAGATTTTGAATTTTCTAAGAAATTCTTGAAAATTTGTACTCAAGCACTATTTATATTAGCCTATATTTAAGTCTACACTACACATTTATATATTCACAAGATTATGTATGAGACAGGACCTGAAAATGTTCAAACCGAAAATGACACAGTCATTTTGTCCATGTTAGCAGTCTAAATTCCGACCACGATAGCTCTCCTTTTGGAAGTTGTCTTTACTTCCCTTGAACCAGCAATCCTTTCTTGAGTAGATTCAAACCCTTCTTACAATCCGCATTAAGAAGACTTGAAGTCTAACGCCTAAATCTTCGAAGTACACAATTAATTCGAAACCGTAACACCAAAGACAATTAAGTCCCGAATGTCTAAATTTCTCCTAACATGATAGTGATGACATAAATTGAAACACCAAAGTCAACTAAGTCCCGGATGTCTCAATTATTCCCTCTTAGTAGTCGAAATGATAACACCTAAGTCAACTAAGTCCCAAATGTACACATTTCTTCCGGCCGGATACTGACTAACTAAAGGAATCATCATACTTATCATACCTATATGTACCTCTTTGATCAAATATTTCTACTCCTTTTAAAATAAGCTTGGTGATTGACTGTTAAAGGAAGCATTAATTGAATCAGTAACTAATCTTCTCTGATGCATACTAAAAATAACAAGATATCTCTTCCCCCATGTGGAAAAATAGTGCACTCGAAAGTAACAAGTTAAGACACTAATTTTCTCTATGGTTATGACATTTGTCTTCCTGGAATGGCCTAAAATTAAAGAAGGCTATAGACTCTATCACGTGTATTTGTTGTACCTTTCAGTGCATCTACTCCTTCCCCCTTGATGGTTTTGATACCTCGGAATCAACAAAACCTTGTACGCATACATACTTGAGATCGTGTTCGAAGAATTAATAAGCTTAAATCTATTCTGTGAGAATCAACTTCAAGGCTTTTAAGACTATGAAAGTATTTCCAAATATTCCTAAGTCTTTTTACAAACTTATGATCTGTTGGCAATATTAGTCGTATGTAGTTTAAAGTATGAATTCACTAAGTCTTCAATTGCAAATAAGTCCCTAAAGTTTGAAGCAAATGACATCTAAAACACTTGAAGTTAATATAAATTAACTCCCTTTAAATTGTTATCTGTCATTATCAAAAACTTCATGTGTTTAATCCGTCACTTATTTAAAAGACCGTTTTAAAAGATTATTGTATGGCACATTCTCCCCCTCAAATAATGACTCGTTTTCTATTTAAAGAGCTGTAGTCATTGTTTGAGTGGTCGAATTATCTTTGAAAATCTTTTTGTGATAACTGAAAACACTGATTCATTGAAGACAACTTTTTACCAATAAAAATAAGATTTCTCTTATTTGGACAAATAAATGCACTGAAACGTACACTTATTCTCATGATGCATGGATATGAAGTAATCCATGCCCGGGAAAAAACAAAAAATGATCGAGTTTTATATAAGTTAGATGCTAAACATGGAGTAGTTGGATCTCTTTAGAGCTCATAGAGGTTAATTGTGGCTTTTTGCTCCCATCAGCTTAATAAACGCTTTATAATTGTTGAATAAATAAAGTTACTTTAGGTTTTTGCGATTCTTAGTTTAAATCACTTCGTAGAGATTCCTTCTGGTGAAAGTAAGGTACACATCGAGGTTTTGTCAGTGTTGCGGGGAAATAGGCTACTGTCTCTTGTCCGCTCACAACCGATGTGGTAGTCGTTTAAAGGGTGGAGGTAATAATAATAATAATAATAAAACTGTGGGCTGATAAAAGTTTACTGCATCATGCCGGCTCACAACCGATGTTGCAGTCTTCTAAATAAGGCATATAGTAATAATATGAGACTGATAAAAGTTTGCTGCATCTTGCCGGCTCACAACCGATGTTGCAGCCTTCTAAAGGTCGAGGAAATTACCAAGGTCGAAATATGTTTGATGCATCTTGCCGGCTCACAACCAATGTTGCAGCCTTCTAAGGGACCGAGGTTTAATAATGTTGCAATAATAACAAGAATAAAGCCAAATTTCGACTCCGGGGTTATCTAAATAAAGCCTCCGTCTCTAGACTCGTAGTTGAGTTGTTTCGGATGAAATAAAAAGGATAACCCCTAAATCATGCGAAATTAGAACCTTAATGTGGACCTTATTCTCACCATATCGTCTCTTTAGGAAATGATTTCAAACTAATTGTGGTCTAAACCGGGTTTACTTTATAAGAATAAGAATTTAATTTATTTGTCACCAAGAATAAAATAAAATCTTTAGAGGATTTAGGAATAAGGGTGCGGAAAGTAGCTATGCATACACAATTAGCATTTATGAGTAGTGTTAGCATCTTAACTTGTATTTAGCAATGATTTCATTTTTAAGCTTGGTTTGGGGCGGGTGAAAAATCAAGGACGATGAATTTATCCTTTTAGTGTTTCTTGTTCCGTGAAGTTATGATATGTATGAATGATAATAAATGCATAAAAATGGTAAAACGGGGAGCTTCTCAAAACTAGTGATTTCTTACTCCCCTTAGATGAACACTTAGCTACTTTTCAAGGTAATTAGTCTAAGGGGGTGGAAATTTTTGGTTTTCTAAGTGTGTTTATGACATTGCGTGAGGACACGATAATAGCTTAGTATGGGAGATTTTGGTATGTGCTTAAAAACACATACCTTTTACCTAATAAAACGAGCTTAAAAGACCAATAATGACCAAAAATACATAAAAAATGCATTGTATATGTGTATTTCGTGAATTGTGTCTTACGGGTACGGATATTAAATAAAAGGACAAAAACAAAGGCAAAACATACAAAACCGAGCACGGGAATGGGAAGAGTACAAGTAATCAAAGCCGAAGGCGTATACACCCTTAATGGGCCAACCCATACCCATTTTAATGGGCTGGGTCAGCCCATTAACATTGTATAAACCTTAAGCCTAATTCAAATAAGTCATTAATCCAATCCATTAAATCCTTTAACCCATCTTGGCCTAAAGTAATAAAAAAAAGCCCAATCTTAAATAACGGTCAAAGTCAATAGTTATAAACAAGACGGGTCAATGTTACTGTGGATCATCTCTTTTACCTCCCTCTTTTACATTTACACAAACAGGGTAAAAATCAACCCCTCTCCACACACTCGTTCTCCACTCTTTCTAGAAGGATAAACTGACAACTCTGACACTCTTAGTAGCTACGCTGGCAATCCCCAGCAAATTGATTGGCTATGAGACGTGGCACATGATCCAAGGGCCAAGGATGATGGATATAGAGGCGGTTTGGATTGAAGGGACGAGATTGAAGGCTTGGGACGCTCCTCAAGGGCCTAGAATCTTCCTCACACCACTATAAATAGAGGAGGCTTCACACAATGGAAATCGTCTAGCTTTTAGTAATTTTTAGGGTAGCTTTTTAATTAGCTTATTAATGTGATGTTTAGTTTATTGCTTATCTTAATGTAATTTTCTTTATAAAAGCTTGCAACCTCTTTTGAAAGTAATAAAATTCAAAGTTTCATTGTGTTTTAAATTCTGTTTCACTATTAAGCAGTTATGGTTTAAGTGTGTTTAAAATGACTTAAATAAGCTCATTAAGCTCTATCTCTCTCTCTCTATTACTCATAAGCTAGTTCATATTCAGTTTAGTTTGTTTAAAGCTAAACTGAATAAATCACTCACAAAATACCTTAGCTTATGATTTGGATGTAAGCCTGATTTGGATGGGCTTATAGACAATACCAGCTTGTTTTTAAACAAGCTAGAGCTTGTAAAATAAGCTCTTAAGAGCATATTAGATCCCTGTTTAGCTGGGATCAAGGTACTTTTACTTTTATCTCTCAAAAGCTTATATTCTTATTTAGCTTATAAATATGCTTAATGTGTGCTTATTATTGCTCTTATGTGCTTAATTAGTCTTAATAATGCTTAATATGTCTTAAATTACTACTTTGAATCATTTCATTTAGTTTTATTGTAGTTTTATAAAATCTGTCTTGTTTTTAGCATAGAAGCTTAGCTTATTGTCATGTGCTTATTTTTGAGTTTTTGATGCTTAATTGTTCTTATTTCAGTTTATGCTTAATCTATTTTCACTTTTTGAATCATTTTACAATCTGTTCTAGCTTAAAAATAGGATTTAAGGTTATTAAGGGGTGTTTGGGTTAAGGGTCATTAGAATAGAAAATGCTAGTATAGGGTAATTTTGGTACTCAATTTAGTTTGCATAAGCTCTAATTTAGTCTTAAGATAAGTTTTAATAAGTTTTGTTAAGTTTTACAAGTTTATTTTATCAAATTCCTAAGTCTGCTAGCCTAAACAGGTTTCTAAATTACTTATTTGATTAAGCTAGCTTAAGTGTAGTGTTTGTGTCCAAAATCTAGTTTCTAATGCATTACTTTACATCTGTTTTGAGTCATTGTGTCCTGGAAAAACCTGTTGAGTACCTTAGATCAAAAACAGTCAAGTGATAGGTTTTGGGTTAAGCTTAAAAGCCTCTAATGTGTAGATCATTTGAGTCCATATCTTAGGTTAATTTAGGTTTATTTTTGTCAAGTTTAGCTTATTGGAGTCTAATCTTAATATGTCTTAAGTCTTTAAGTTGTCTTAATCCTTTTTTAGTCTTAAAATTGTGTCTGCAAGTAGTCATTTATATTTGAAAAAAAAGCCAAAAACAAGTTTTAGTCTGTCATTTTCAAATTCCTTTTTCAGCTTATTTTCTTAATCATTTTTGTTTAAATCCAGCTTTTATGAGTTCTTAGGGTCTTAATCTTAATATGTTTTCAGGATTTAGTTTTTTTCAAGTGCTTATTAGTTCTCTAAATTAGCTTGAAATTTGGCAAAAAGTCTTTTAAATATGTTTTTGTGTCAAACTGTCTCTAAGGTTTTAATTTCTTATCAGCTTATTTTACTAGCAAATTTCTAGTCCTATGTGCTTATTAGGTTAGGGTCTTGGTCTGTTTTTAGCTTATTGTGTTTCTAAATTGCTTATTGAGTCTAAACTGTCCAAACAGTTTATCTCAATGCCTTCAAGTCAAAATAAGCCAATATGTCACCCTTTTTCAGCATTTTACTAGCTTATTAGTTAAATCTGGCAATAAGTCCTTTTATTAAAAGTCCTTATTTTTGCTTATTCTAGTTTTCAAAAAGAAAAATTGAAAAAATAAAAATAAAAACAAAAAGGTAAGGTCCAGGACTCGAACCTGCGACCTCACCTTCACAACACACATACACTACCACTGCGCCCTTGGGTCTTTTCCATAAGACCCACTCACCATTTAATATTATATTCTTTTTCAGTTTTAGCCCTTTTAGCTTAATTGATTTTCCTTGGCTTATTTATAAGCCTGTTTTTAACAGTTTTATTTTTTAAACATTAGTATTAGTGTAAAGTACTTTTAGTAATTTTTTGGAATTTTTATAAAATAGTTTAGCATTTTTAGTATTATTTTTAGATTAAAACTGTTTTTAATTCATAATAAATAAAATAAAAGTCAAAAAAATATAATTCTTTTTTCTAAAATTATTTTTTTCAATTAGGACTTTTAGATTAGAAATTTGAATTTGTAGTGCTTAAATTTGATTCACTTGCTTAATTAGTCGCGTTTTAGGATTCCCGTTATCGTTTCGTGCTTTAATCTTTAATTGCTTTAGTTGTTTGCTTGCCTTTACATGTTATTGCGTTTCATTAGTAGAAATAGAATCCAAATCAAATCTTGGCTATTCAAATCAAGCGATCGCAAACTTAAATTCACGCTTCGTCGAGGAAACGACCCGGGAGGTTTTAAACTTTACTTTGGTTAAAAGTATTTTTCTAGAACCCGACGGAAAACTTATACTATACTATTATTGATCTTGTCCTTATATACTTACGTGTGTGTTCGGATTGAATCATGTACCAAGTGAGATTCCTGAACCTCGTAAAGGTAAAAGAGTTCGAAAAGCTAAATCATATGGTTCTCATTTTCAGCTATATTTAGTTGAGGGATCGAGAGATCAAGTTGCATCACAATACTCTTACTGCTTTAGC
>BQNB010096368.1:5151-25642 GCA_026074375.1 Tanacetum coccineum
GGTTCGTAGTCCTCTTCCATGAGAATTTTGTGGGTACAAAACTCTGGGTTGATACCCTTGATATCAGAAAGTTTCCAAGCGATGGCTCGCTTGTGGGACTTTAGAACCTCGATTAGAGCTGCCTTTTCCTCATTCTTTAAATCTTTTGCAATTATGACGGGTAACTTGTCGTCACCCTCCAAAAATGCATATTCTAAATGAGGTGGCAAGTCCTTGAGTTCAACCTCAGGGGGCTCATTAACTGAAGAGTTTGCTTCACAGATTTTAAGATCTTTTTGAGTTTCCGGAAAATAATTTCCTTGATTGGGAGGTGGTGGTGAGGGATCACTATTAAGAATTGCTTCGAGGAGAAGAATGTCCCCATCAGGGTCATAATATGTTGGATCAACTTCCGGTGAAGTTGGATCATCCTCTATAGCAAGAAAAGAGTCGGCTTCTTCGAAAAGGAGAAAATCACTGTCCCCGAATGGAGTTAAAGTTGGAGAAACAGTAGAGACGATTGGATCATAGTAAGGAGTGGGATTGCCACTCGAGATCACATTTGAGAAACCAAGAACTTCTTGAGAGTATTCTTCACAGGCTATATCAATGACGTCAATTCAGTTTGCCGTCATATGATTGTAATTAGCCGTGTATCTCAAAGTTTGGTCCAGATTGAATGTAATGGCCTCTCTGCCAACACGAAGGGTTATTTCACCTTCGTATACATCGATTAATGCATGACTGGTCTTTAAGAAACTCCTCCCGAGAATTAGAGGTACTCGGGGGTCTGGCTCAAAATCGACGACCATAAAATCTGCAGGAAATTGGAACTTTCCCACCGTTACATAGACGTCTTCAGCGATACCGATTGGTTCAGAGATTGATCGGTCCGCTAGCTCTAGCGTCATGCAAGTCGGGGTTAGTTCGGGAAGAGAGAGATTTTTCCATACGGAATATGGCATAAGATTAATGCTTGCGCCAAGATCGGCCAAGGCGTTGCATGTATTAATCCTGGAGAATTCACATGGAATAAGAAATCGGCCAGGGTCTCCAAGTTTTTTCGGTAACTTGTTTAGGAGGACCGCTGAGCAATTCTCATTCAATGGGGTTCTAGCCATTTCACTCAACTTTTCTTTGTTTCCGATTAAGGTTTTTAGAGTCGAGGCGAATTTTGGCATAAGCATCAAGGCATCCGTAAAGCTAATTTCGAAACTCAAATCTCTAAAGATTTCATAGAATTTCTCAATTTGGTCGTTAGCTTTTTCACGACGTCTTTCATCATTTCTTCTTGAAGGAAATGGAATTGATGCTTTTTGGTTAGGCCTTGAAGCACTAACTGGAGCATTTACGGGCTCAGAGATTGATTCATGATGGACAACAGGGACAACCGGAGGTGGGACGTCTTCGGTGCTTCCGTTATTAGTAGGAAGCATCGTGTCCTTTGTGACCTCGGGTTCACGTTCTACTACTTTAGGAGAGGAAGTAGTATGAATCGTGGGTCCCTTGTAAGCTACACCACTTCGAGTGGTAATACCCTTTAAATCCTCTTTCGGGTTAGTAACGGGTTTACTAGGAGAGTTTCCCGAATTTAGAGGCTGTATTGGAAGTACAAATTTGGAAAAGCATGTCCATAGGTTGGTCAACTGATTTTGCATTTTTTTGACCTTGGTTTGCATTTTCCTCATCCCACATCATTAGCTTTACGTAGGCTTGGAAATATTCCTTTTGATACAACCATTCAATTTGAGGAGCTGAGCTTTGATACCGGAGCTTGATAAGCAGGAGTGTTGAACAACCAAAGGTCATAGATTTGACCTCGAATGAACCGGTTGTTGGAAGTGGAGCCTGTGATTTGAAATTCCCCCCGTTTTGGTTGTTAACGATTCTGATTGTTTCCTTGATTTTGGACATTTATGATTGTTTTGAACGGGAGAAAACCGAGGATCGAATTTGATTTGTCAATCGGCTTCGATAACCGGAGTTCCTTGGTTGTAGTTTAGCGCGCTGCTTGAGAGACATATACTTAAATAAATTCTCGATAACATGCCCAGTGGGTGGCTGGACCAAGTTTGGTAGAATGAGCACCACCGCAATAACACAACTGTTCTCACCCGCGTTTTGCTGGTGCGGAGCTTGGGCTCTTGCTTTCGACAAGCATAGGTCTTCAATCATGTTCTTGAGTTCAAAAAATTTGTTGTAAGAGCTCAACATGCTGGTGAAATTCCGAGAGTAGAAGAATTTCGAACTCACTTGGCAACAGACTGCCTTGTTTTGTGAATTACGAACCTTGGATTACTCTCGATAATTCTTAAGCATTCACGAGGCATCTTATCCAAAAAGTTTCCACCCGCAGCAGAATTCAATGAATCTTGATCATTAGCATTCAAACAGCATTGTAAAACGTATCTAGCTTGCTGTAAATTTCAAGAATCCGTGATTGGCATGCTCGAAAAGGTCATAAATCGATCCCAAGCCATCGTAAAACGATTCGTCAAATCTTTGTTGAAATCTCGTGATTTCTATCGGAGATATTGTCATTTTTTGAAGAGGAAAGAATTGATTCATGAATTTTGAAACAAGATCATCCACTTCAAAATTGAACGAGGAGGTTCTTTTCTAGCCAAATTCGGGCTGAAACCTGCAAGAGAAAATTGGTAAAAGCATAACTTAATTACTTGCTCGGGAAATCCGGAAATCCTCATCGTTGAGGTATCTTATTGAAATAACGTATGTGAGCATGTGAATCCTCTTTATCATGTCCGAAAAAACTGCCTTGTTTGAACAAGATTGATTCAACCATGCTTCAACTCAAAATTAGCATGATTTCAGGATTAACAATTGCATCCTTCGTACCCCTCGTGGGTATGCTTGGAGCAATTGACCCATAGTCACGGTTATCATCCATCGAGCTAATGGGCGGAGCTGGATTTTCAATCGGGTCTTCAAGATTAACAAGGTTCAACAAAAGCCGTGGGAGCCTTGTTGTTTGTTGATGGTGAAAGAGTTACGAGATTGAGATCGAGTGCGAATGCACTAAAAAGAAAATACACTAACCTTTTTTTGTTCATTTTTGGTTTATCAAAAGAAATTCACAATTATTTTTATAACGGACAACGAAATAAGACACTTAAAAACCTAATCATCGACAATCTTCTTCAGGTACTCTTAGAAAAGGAAATACGCATAAAGGAGCGGAGAATAGAAAGCGCGAAGCTATTATAAAGCTTTTCTATAGGGTCGTAGTTCCTAGGGAACAACCCGCCTTATACCCCTCTTTGAGTTGTTTAACTTTTAAAAGGTAACCGTACCTCGCATGTGACACAAAATGTAATTTTTGATTCTTTGGATCTGGGAACTAATTAATAGATAAACTTCAGTTGAAAGTATTATACGTTGTGTCTTTTTACCAACATGATTGATTTTTTTTTTATATTGATAATTAAACAATGTTTTTATTCTTTTTTGTTTTTTTTTTAACGTTTTTCTTTAAATGAAAATTATACTAAAAAGCAGAAAATGAAAAAATATTTTTGTGTTATTAGGGTTTTTTTTTTGGTGTAAATATTCAAATCTTCAAGCACAAAGAATCAAGCTTCGAAACAACAAACGCTTTTCACTCTCCCCCGCATGCTGCGGCAAAAACCTGATTATTCCGATACTAAATCACACCTTTATATATAATAAAAATAAATAATAAAATATATATAATAAGGATAATATAAAAATAATCAATGAAACCGAGAGTAGTATGATATGATATACCTCGGGTCTTTATCCCCAACCGAGACGAATTGGAAAAGTCGACAAGTTGTATGAATACGATGCTGAATGGCAAAAGATATTGGATTTTGTTTTTTCTAATAGAATGCAAAAACAATTAAGGAAAATAATAAAAACGAAGCTAGAAGAATGAGTAAAATCCCTAAACGTGGACCGAGAGTAAAAACGTGAGTTAAAACAAAACTAAATTATCCAAAAATTTAACCCTAAATGATATATAACTTTTTGAAAAAGCTAACAATAAGCAACTTAAAAAAAGGAAAATTTTTTGTAACTTGAAATAAGCACGAAATAAGCAAAACAAAATGGCAGTATTACAAAAACAACCCAACAATAAGCAACTAATTGGACAAATATGCTAAATATGTCCTACACTACACCTATTAAGCAGCTAAAACAAAAATAAGCTTAATAATTTAAGACAGATAAGCTAGAAAAACAAATAAGAACTCACAGTACTAACGTTAAAAAGTAAGTGCTGCTATCTTTCAATCTTAGTACTGCTAGAGGCTCAATAAAACACAATGAAATAAAATTAAGCAATTAAGCTAAAACATGTATATTTAACTACCCCTATGATCACTCAAGCTTAAAAATAAGCACTAAAAAGCTAGAATTGTACAAATAACTAATAAAATACACACATAAAATTAACTTTTAAAAAGGAAAAAAAACTTAAATTAAGCACTAAACAAAGACAATAATCAAAAATGGGCTAAATCAACTCATAAAGCTAGAGCTAATCCTAAATAAGGAGAAATCATAAAGCTAATTAGACACAAATGCACTTTATGAGCACTAACAACACAACCAGTGCTAACTAAATACACTACCAGTAAACTAATTAGAGTTATGTACTGTTAGGAAAAAGTCCAAAAGAAAACCTAGCGTACTATTATGGTTATACTTGCTTGTTTTCCCAACATCTCTGTAAGTTTTCAAAGTCATGTTTTTCTATTTCAAGCTGATTCGATCCTAAACTGTTAAAAACAGATCATCAAATAACAAATATAAGACACTTATAAGCAGACTTCAATCAATAATAAGCACTTAAATAAGGAAGCTAAATTAATCCAACAGTTTTACTTATAAACTACCAGTACTAACAAATTACACTACAGTACTAACTGAAATACAATACCAGTACAACTAAGAGAAATCGCACAATCACCTTTTTAAACTAAAAAAACTAAGCAAGATAACACTAAACATCATAACAAAGCAAAATATGCAACAATTCAATGGCAAATAAAGTAGAAAAATAAGAGATAAACATTTAAGAGCATATAAGGACAAATTCAAAGCAAAAACTAAATAAATACTGCATGAAAACATAATAGCATAAGCAGGCAGAAACTATCATAAATAAGCATAAACAAGACAGAAAATAAGCCAGTTAATAAGCACTTGTACTGTAATAAGCAAAATATGAAAAAGGAAACTTACTTGATCCCTTGCTCTAAACAGGATTAAGAACCTAACTAAGCTCAAAAAACCTACCCATCCTAAAATAAGCACAACTCTAAAAACTAACTGGACCCATAAGCACTTCCTTTATTGCTTATCATGCCAAAAGCTCAAAATGGGCCAAATTCCTTACTCTCTCATGAAAACTTAAAAGCATAATAAGTTATTGAGAAAGCGTTTATCCAAAACACCCTGAGTTATAAAAGCTTAGAAGAATCTTATCAAAGACTTTTGCAACTATAACACACACTTAAAAACGGAAAACGAGTTTAAAAAAGAACAAACTTATTTCCATGAACTTTAAAAAAAAAATACAATACTTGGGAATTAAAAGTGCATAACAACTAAATGGAACTAAATCTAGTTTACAAAACCAACTCTTCTCAAGGGCTTACAACCGGCCCTTTTATACAAAACCAAGAAGATTCTAGGTCCTGATGATTTCCTTTGTAAGAGACTTCAGCTTGATGTTTTGTTGTGTGAGTGAGGCCATAATCACCATCTATGCCACCATTTTGAGTAGTCCCAAGCAAATTGATCTTGACCATTGATTTCTTGTCAATTTCTGTTTGTCGAATGAGAGTTGGGGATTGCCCAGGTTGTTCATTGATCCCATGTGGGGTGTGGGTTTGTAGTTTTAATGAGTATTTGTTTGTTTGCTGGAGGAAGAGAACATTGAACATACTTGGGTACTGATCAATTGGCGGTAAAGAAGGTATATGTCTGTTGTTTCGAGGGTGCGGTTGGAAGGTTAGTGGATTGGCAAAACAGTCCTCCAATGTGTATGTATAATCTTGCAATAAAAGGGTCCCTTATGGGGATTCACCTTTGGGTGATGGCAAAAAGCCCCCTCAAAGTATATGAAATTTATTGCAAAGTTAGCCCCTAAGGACTAACAAGTTAAATGTAATGGCCTTAGCATTTGGGTCAGCGATATAAAAAATAGTAATGGGGCCTTTTTAATTAAGACTGGGCCTTAAAGTCTCATGTAATATTCTAATGGGCTTTCCGCTCATTAGAAGGAGGTCGGGTGGGCCCACAAGTATTCTTGCGGTGTCGGCTCTGGTTGAACCGATGACTTTGTCTTCTTGGACTTTGGCTTTGATTTGACTTTGGATTTTCCGCATCTTTACATTCCGTCTTGGTTTTGTCCGGTTTTTGCTTGATTTTCGTCCTTGCAATACCACTCGGAATATCCGTTACTGCACAATATAAATGCAAAACATATAAATACAATGTATTTTTGGTACGTTTTTGGTCATTTAAGTCTTGATTTTAATGGTGAAAAGTATGTGTAATTAAACGCATACCACCCGTAGAGATCATGGATCGAGAAGTCAAACGGTTGAAGCAAAGCCATATCCTAATTGTCAAGGTTCGATGGAACTCGAAGAGAGGTCCTGAGTGACCAATTTCAAAAGAAGTATCCGCATCTCTTCACTAAACCCGTACCTTCGTCAAGTGTCGCGACTTGAGCCTTGGGGACAAGGCTCTTCTAACGGGAGGAGACTGTAACATTTCACATTTTCAGGTCATTTACGATTTCAATTATTCTATTATTTATTTTTAGGCTTTTACGCGTTCGCTTTTAATTTTTATCGTTAAGCTAAATCGCGTAAACTATAAATGATCATTTAACGTAAACAGGCATCAAACAACTAAATGTTTACGTCAAGTAAGTGTTATAAAGTTATTAGAATGATAATTTATAACTTTACGCTTTTTATTATCATTGGGTACGTAAAACGTTTACGTAACATAATAAAACTATAGATTTTGCATGCATGGCAAACCATAAGCTCATTTAAACTTCAACAAGTAACAACTTATACCCCTAATACCCAAAAAGTATCTCAAGTACTCCCTCCCCTCACTTGAAAAATGAAATCATGCAATACATACACATAAGGGCTGGAATTAAATCACATTACTTCCACTAACACAATTAAACAATGTTATTTGTTAACCACTGGACCAAGCCACCAAAATTTCCATATTTTTATTCCTTGCCTTTTGCTCCAAGCACACGTACAAATCACAAGGCACCCAAATATGCATTGTTCCATCCATGTTGCTAAAGTACCACACAAGTTCTTTATCCTAATTATATTATACTAACCTAGTATAGTACTTGATCAATAAACAACTCTTTTGCCTTTCCTTACTTCTAAAACTTACGGCAAGGATTTGTTTCCAAAACAAATTCATAACTCTCCACTTGAATCACTTTTGCTTAAACAAGTGTATTCATTAACCAACAAATAAACTCTAATGCATTAACCATAGGATTCTATGTTCCATCTTGTCCCATATTTTCACCACTACACGGCAAGCCACAAGAATCAAACTACAAGAGCATGCCTTGTAAGATCACATCCTAGCATGTCCCCTATAGTTATTTTAAATTAAACACCATGCTTACTTCGTTCATAAAATGGTAAACACTTCATTCCATCTCATTTCACGAATAAAAACACCAATCTCATCTTCAAAGCCATTCCCCTAACATGGCTCAACATCCCCACTCAAAACAATTCATTACTTTGATTTTTAAAGTTATACAAGTATACTAGGGTTAATACATATCATACCTAAGGTGTTTAAAAGAGTCTTGGAAGCTTGGTTAATTGTTACAAGAGTTTATTCAAAGGAAAGAAAGTTAGGGTTTCTTGTTACATTTTTGAATTTGGGTTTAGCTCAAAAGGGTTAGATCTTGTTCATCACTTATCAAGCACTCATCTAAGGTTACCTAAAACTCTAATCTCTTCCATACTTTCATTTATGTATTATATAATTATGTGTAGTTAAGTCACCACCTGGGAAATTTTACAAGTTTATAAAATGTGTTTTCATGTTGGATCATGGTTTGAACCATACGGATATATGTTAATATAATATTAAAAATTATGCCATAATGAAGAAACACATATTACACAAGTATTGGGAAATTTATAAAATATGTATATAAATTAATGGTGAAAATTTTATTTAGTAAGTTTATGAATAAATAAATATGCTGGACTAATTCCTTAGACAATATGGACACAATATGATGAAAATCATGTAAAGGACTTAAGTTATACACAAGGGATGTAATTATTAATTAAGAAGACTTGTGGTAATTTTATAAAGTTTAAAAGTGTATAAAACAAGTTAATTAAACTTTTAAAAGCTACTGTTCATTTGAACTAATTAATGTTTTATTTTATATTTTATAAAAATAATACATCTCATATGGATCGTAAGCATATAAGAAACTTGAAAATCTGATAAATAACGAAGGAGTTATGATTTTTACGAGATTATGCGTATAAAAGTGTTTTTATAAAACTAAGTTTATAAAAACTATAAACATTCGAATCTGAGATATTTCCTTGATATTTTTCAGTAAGAAGTGAGATTGTTGTAAAGGATTCAAAAAATTAAGAAATTGAAAAAAACCAATAAAATGAACTAGTTATGAATTTTACAGGATTTTATAGGTAATGGAGGAGCGCTAAAACAACGGTAACGTTTATAGGAAACTAATAATTTTTATTACAGGAGGGCCGAGAACAATCTGAGTGTCTCTACACATCGAGCGTGCTGTGGAGGATGGTACTAAGTATGTCTAGATGCGTTGATATTAGAGTTCTTCTCCATTGTATATTGGAGTTAGAATGTGATTACACATGTCCATATGTGATTTATACTGCGACTAATTTGAGACTCTCCTCTACAATTCAACCGTACACTCTACTTCAAATACGATACGTACTTAATGTGAGTGGGATACACGATTGTTCGATCTAGTCGATAGGCGCACATTTGCGAGACGTCGAATTAAAAATTTATAAAAAGTATTTTTATAAATCTACACTTATTGTTACTGTTCATAACAGTAAATATGAATATAATAAATGTAATATTTGATTAGATTTTTCAAATACGAATCCATACATGTAAAGAACAATGAAAACGGGATTAAAACGAGAAAGATACGACGTTTTTATTAAAAGTGACATTATAAACGTTTTTAAACTTATAAATATTATTTCCTCAAATAATTAAATTATTTATATAATGAAATTATATAAATAATACATCAAGTATTTTTGGCAAATAACAAATTGTTGGACAAGTATACCATTTTTACGAACACGAATACATGAACACTTATTTTACAAGTGCAAATTAAATTGTTTAATTTTATGAATTAAACAAACACTTTTAGGTGGTGATGTAACTATATACAATTATATATGTTATTAGTTATTCAAGGTACTTAGTACTCATACGACATATATTTAATTAGGTTGCATTCAGTTATATCTGTGACGTTTTCATTCACTTGATTCATATACTCCAGTTAATTCACTAAGGTGAGTTCATAGCCCCATGTTTTACTATATCAATGATTTACAACTTTTGGGGTGAGAAACATGCATTGTTTTATGATTGGACGCAAGTGCACATTTTTACATGATTACGTGTTTGCCTAAGTAGCGATAACCCTCTGAGCCCATTATCATGAACTGTCAATTACTTTTGTGAGAGCGGATTGTATAGAATAGATCTATTTGGGATTGACATCCCCGTACGGGTGAGTATCGCTCACTGTGCCGGTTTACCAGACAATAGACGTATACCATGTCGGATTTAGGATGTTTCGGGTTAGAACATCATCATGGGCAATGTTGGCAATTTATAATGCAATTCATACATGTCGAGCTTCGGTGTCATGAGTTTAGGGAAACGTAATTACATTTTGTGAGATGTTATGCATCATGTTGCAATAATCACGGGGGGCAAAATCTTGCGGTCTTACATACATTTTACTTAAACTCTATGAATTCACCAATTTATGTTGACGTTATAAAGCATGTATTTCTCAGGTCTATGAGAGCACGAGGTGCTAAGGATACATGGGGATACTCTTTTGGTTAGATCCATGCATAAAAGATTTATCGCAGTCATTACATCTTTGATATTTTGTTTATAGAAAAAAAGAAAAAAAGCAAGATCTTCAATCTTGTTATTTCAATGTTGAAACAATTTAAGCCATTGTGATGTATATTAAAAATTTCAATAAATCCAATGTATTGTATTTCAAACGACTCTTTTAAAGGTCGTTCTCATATCTTGTGCTATTGATCTATGAAGTAACGCTCCCGGACACATTATTCCGCTGCGACCCAATTTGGGGGTGTTACACACTGTACATGCATCTTTCAGAATTGCTTCAGTGTCCATGACTTAGTGAAACGTAAATTCCTCTTTAATGTGAAGTTGTATCTCCCTAGAACTTCCGCATACGTTTGATAATCTTGTGGTCCACATAATTACATTTAAACAAACCTATGAATTCACCAACTTATGGTTTGACGTTTTCAGCATGTTTTTCTAGGTGCTTAACAGGATGTCGTTGCTTGACACCTATATAGAAAGTCTAATTGCCCGAAAACCAGTTTTCCCAGATTTCATCTATTTACCTTAATATATCGTTGTTGAACTTAGTTAAGCTTCGCAGTTTTTTAACTTTGAATCTTCTAAATTTGGTTGTTGTAAAACTTATTATTATTTTACATTTATGCAGGTGTTTATTTTTAAAACGTACCCTTAGAGGTCGTTCTTTATGCTTTGTACTTGAGATATTATATGACGTCACGCCCTCGGACACTAAATCGGACGGGACACTATTTGGGGGTGTGACAGATTGGTATCAAGAGCCAAGGTTATAGATAACCAAGTAGTTATATTCTAAAGTCTGACTAAAACAGTATTGAATCCTAACGTGATTAGTGCCTTACAGTTGATTTTACATAAACGTATATGTTAATATGTACTATATAATTAAATACTAAGTATAACTAATATTACTAATTATATTGCATTTCTTTTCGCGGTACTGCATTTGATGGTCTATTCATTCATTTCATTTGTTCCTTTACCCATTTGATCATTCTCTCCTGCATCATGCATGGTTGATATAAAGGATATTTATATAAACTTTTTCTTGTGCATGTCAAGGCTATTTCTGTCATCTCAGTTTCTTCGGATTCATCAGAGGATAGCGTGGGGACACCTGCTGGACGAGTTATCTTGTTCGGTACTATCCCTACCACTATTCCCGACATTACACCTTCTGTGATTCCACCTACTACCCATATTGATACCACACCAATACCTACTATTTCACCTACTATACCATCATCACCAGATTATATACCCGCATCACCTAATTATTCACCCACACCTGATACGGAGTTTGATCCATCTGAGGATCCGTCATCAGATCATATACCACCACTACCAGCTACTTCACCATTTCTTTCATCGACCGATGATTCTTCAGATAGTGATATACCTGATACACCACCATCACCTACCCATGGTACACCATTCACTAAGACTACCCTTTCTACTCAGAGGTCGCCTACAGCATCCGGTGCACTTCGACGTCAAGTCATGGTTCTTGCACCTGGACAGCCTATCCCTCATGGTCGACCGTACCGCTACCTTCTTAATGGGATGGTACACATGATGACTGCGAGGAAGAGGGTTGGACCGTTACCTACTCATCGTCTTGCTGTGAGACATTCAGTTGATTACTCTTCTTCAGACCATTTTTATTCAGATGATTCTTCGAGAGATTTATCATCGAGTTCATTATCAGAGTCTTCTTCGGATTCTTCTGCGGATGCTTTATCCGATTTATCATCGAGTTCATTACCCACACCATCATCGGGTATGAGACCTAGTCATCATTTATGGTCATTGGTACCGAGTGTTTCATCGTCATCTAGCTATTTCGAGAGAACCATCGCATATTTTCTTCTTCTGCGAGCCTTTCTCGCAAGAGGAGTAGATCCCATGTTAAATCTGCACTGTTATCTTTACCTATCCTTGGAGAATTGTCTTATGCACGTGTTCTACCATCACCTAAGAGGATTAGGAGTCCTAAGACAGCTACAGATTTAGAGGGTTGTTTGGAGGATATTTTTGAGCCATATGTACTAGAAGCGGCGGGATTGGGAATTTTTTTTTTTTTTTTTTAAGCTTTGAGGATGAGAGTTCTGAGCCATCTAGGTCTAGAGGGATTGATTTAGAGATGGATGTTGATGTTGAGAGGAGTGACGGGATTAAGATTGACCCCGAGGTTCAGGCTGAGAGTGACGAGTGTTTTGCTTATGCGGATGCTCTTAGAGATAGAGAGATTGGTGCTAGGGTAGTAGTTGAGGCTATTGATCGAGAGGAGATCGAGACGGGTATGAGAGGCCCAGTTGAGGATAGAGTTAATAGAGTTACTCACCCAGTTGTAGCTGATGATATTCTTGAGCCTGCTCAGGAGGGAGCTGTAGAGGTTACCTATGAGACTTTGGGAGATTTGGTTCAGAGGTTTCATGATCATACTAAGGAGATTTTGGTTCATCGTGTTCAGGTTATTGAGAGTGTCCAGAGGGATTAGGGACACAGGATCGTAGCGACGGGACAGCAAAGTGATGATATGTTGGAGAGGATCGGAGAGCTGAAGTGGGATAATATGAGACTTAGATACATTGTAGATGTTGAGAGTCAGAGAGTTAACTGATTTTAGCGTAGTGAGTTGCGTGTGCAGAGGGAGTTGGGACAGATTTGACGTTTTAGATTCTATGATCGTATGAGGATTTCTAGACTTGAGGCTTATGCCAGGAGGCATTTGGGTTACCGTTCTTAGATTGTTTTGCGATTATCGTAGTATTGACTCGTAACACCTAATATTAGCTAATTATAGGGATTTGTTAATCCTATATTTTGGAACAATATTGTAACATTTTGTATTGATGATATGAAATTAAATGTTACCATTCTATATTTGATATTCCTAACTTAATGATATATTTTCTTTTTCCTATTACATAATGCATTATTACTGAATCGTGGCATTATCATGAAGTTATTATGATTTTGTATTTCAGTATAATAAAACTTGTTATTTTATTTTCGAACCCCGTTAACAATCTCATATCACCATGAAATTTCATCGTGTTGTGTATTGTTTTATTATAGGACCATGTCTAACACACGATCTGGAGCGTCAAGGACACGTGAGGGAGCCAACAAGCAAAGCAATAGCCGAAAAAGGAAATGGAGGAAATGGAAGAAACCTTGGACCCCTTATAGGAGATGAGGGTAAACAAGAAGTAAATGGAGGAAATGGAAATGGAGGAAATGGAAATGGAGGAAATGGAAATGGAGGAAATGGAAATGGAGGAAATGGAAATGGTAATGGAAACGGAGGAGAATATGGCTATAACTTCAGAGGATTTATGCCTGCTAGAGAGTGCACATATCAAGACTTCCTGAAGTGCCAGCCACTTAACTTTAATGGAACAGAAGGAGTTGTTGGGTTAACTCGTTGGTTTGAGAAGATGGAAATAGTATTCCACATTAGCAACTGTCCAGAGAAGTACCAAGTGAAGTATGCTTCGTGCACGCTTCTGAACAGTGCATTGACATGGTGGAACTCCCATAAGAGAACAATTGGGATTGAGGCCGCCTATGCCATGAGTTGGGCAGAACTTATGAAGTTGATGACAGAAGTGTACTGTCCAAGAAACGAGGTCCAGAAGATGGAGACCGAGTTGTGGAACTTGGCTGTGAAAGGAAATGACTTGACTGCTTATACCAGAAGATTTCAGGAATTGGTGTTGTTGTGTACTAGAATGGTCCCAAATGAGGAGGACAAGGTTGAGAGATTCGTTGGAGGGTTGCCTGACAATATTCAAGGAAATGTAATCGCTGCTGAACCCACTAAACTTCAAGATGCAATACGTGTTGCCAACAACTTAATGGATCAAAAGCTGAAGGGATATGCTAGAAGTGCTGAGAACAAGAGAAGGTTGGATAACAACACGAGAGACAATCGTGGACAGCAATCAGTTTTTAAGCGGCAAAATGTTAGAGGCCAGAATGTGGCAAGAGCATACACGGCTGGGAACAATGAGAGAAAGGGGTATGTTGGATCCCTACCCTACTACAACAAGTGTAAGATACACCATGCAGGGCCGTGTACTGTGAGATGTGGAAACTGTAAGAGAGTTGGTCATATGACTAGGGATTGTAAGGTCACTGTTACTCCAAACACTTAGAGAGCCCCAGTTGGAAATCAACCGGGTATTGTTTGTTATGAGTGTGGAAGGCCGGGACATTTTAGGAAAGATTGTCCTAAGTTGAGAAATCAGAACCGTGGAAACAAGACTGGAAACAAGAATGGGAACAAGACTGAAAATCAGACTGGAGGTAACGAAGCTACAGCAAGGGCTTACGCCATTGGTGGAGGAGGAACAAACCCTGATTCCAACGTTGTTACGGGTACGTTTCTTCTCAATAACTGTCATGCCTCTAGTATTTTGATTTTCGGGAGCCGATAGGAGTTTTGTGTCGTCTACCTTTAGTGCTTTGCTTGATGTTGCACCATCCACTTTAGACACTAGTTATGCCGTAGAACTTGCCGATGGAAGAATTTCATAAACAAATGTTGTCCTTAGAGGTTGTACGTTAGGATTATTAGGTCATCCGTTCGACATAGATCTAATGCCCGTAGAACTTGGTAGTTTTGACGTCATCATCGGTATGGATTGGTTGGCGAAGTACCACGCGTTGATTATTTGTGACGAGAAGGTCGTCCGCATACCTTATGGAGATGAAGTGTTGATAGTTCGAGGTGATGATTGTGACGGCAAAAGTAAGTCGAAGCTGAATATCATATTGTGTACGAAAACCCAGAAGTATATTGAGAAAGGATGTCAAGTTTATCTAGCGCAAGTTACGTCTAAGAAGATTGAGGACAAGTCAGAGGAGAAGCGACTTGAGGACGTGCTGATCGTACAAGAATTTCCAAAAGTCTTTCCAGAAGACTTGCCTGGGCTACCGCCTGCTCGACAAGTTGAATTTCAAATCGACTTAGTCCCTGGTGTTGCACCTGTAGCACGTTGATCCCGCTAAGATTGAGTCTATCAAGGATTGGGCGTCACCTAAGACACCAACCGAGATTCGTCAGTTTCTAGGCTTGGCCGGTTACTACCGAAGATTTATCGAAGGGTTTTCAAAGATCGCTAGGCCTATGACAAAATTGACTCAGAAAAGCGTGAAGTTTGATTGGGGAGAAAAGGCAGAAGCTGCGTTTCAGTTGTTGAAGCAGAAATTGTGTAGTGCACTAATATTGGCTTTACCCAAGGGAAAGTTGAGAACTCTCGTGGAAATATTGGCAATGCCTCGCATAAAGGGTTGGGCGCGGTTTTGATGCAAAAGGAGAAGGTCATAGCTTACGCATCCCGCCAACTCAAGGTTCATGAGAAGAACTATACCACACAGGACCTAGAGGTTGGTGCAGTAGTTTTTGTCTTGAAGATGTGGAGACACTATTTGTATGGTACAAAGTGCGTCGTGTTCATTGATCATAAGAGTTTGCAACACATTCTCGATCAGAAGGAGTTGAACATGAGACAACGACGATGGTTAGAGTTGAACATGAGACAACGACGATGGTTAGAGTTGTTAAGCGACTACGACTGTGAGATTTGATATCACCCAGGAAAGGCGAACGTGTGCTGTGCCCTGAGTCCGAAAGGAAGAAGTAAGCACTAATGAGTTCGGGCCTTTAGTTATGACTATAGGGTTACACTTCCTAAGCAGATTTTGAGTGCTCAATCGGAACCCAGGAAAGAAGAGAACTTCATCAACAAAGATTTGCATGGCATGATTAACAAGTTAGAACCTCGTGCTGACAGAATGTTGTGTTTGAACAATCGAAGCTGGATTCCATGTTTTGGTGATCTGAGAGCTTTGATTATGCATGAGTCACATAAGTCAAAGTATTCCATCCATCCTGTATTGGATTTAAGATTACCGAAGAACATGAAGAATTGTATTGGTGCCCAGACATGAAAGAAGAATATTACCACCATGCCAACAAGTGTTTAAGCGTGTAGCTAATGGGGGTGGGGGGGGGTTAAGAAGAGTACAAAACTCATCTAGTGTGTTGTCAAACCAAAAGATCCCACAATGGAAATGGGAGAATATAACAATGGACTTTGTGACTAAGCTGCCAAAGACGACAGCCGGTCAAGACACGATTTGGGTAATCGTTGATCGTCTTACTAAGTCTGCTCATTTCTTGCCTATGTGAGAACACGTTAGAGAAGTTGACGATACAATACTTGAAGGAAGTAGTCTCAAGGCATGGAGTGCCATTTTCGATCATCTCTGATCGCGATGAGAGATTTACTTTACATTTTTAGAAGTCCCTTAATAAAGTATTAGGTACTCGATTGGATATGAGTACAACTTACCATCCAGAGACCGATGGTCAGAGTGAGAGAACCATTCAGACATTGGAGGACATGTTACGTGCATGTGTACTTGACTTTGGAAAAGTTTAGGATAGACACTTACCATTGGTAGAATTTTTGTATAACAACAGTTACCATACCAGCATTAAGGCTGCTCTGTTTGAGGCGTTGTATGGGCACAAGTGTTGATCACCTATCTGCTGGGCTGAAGTTAGAGACAGTCACCTCACTGGTCTAGAAATCATCCACGAGGCGACTAAGAAAATAGTTCAAATCAAGAGCCGTATTCAAGCTGCCCGTGATCATCAAAAGAGTTATGCCGACATGAGAAGGAAACCCTTTGAGTTTCAAGTAGGAGATAAGGTCATGCTGAAAGTATCACCATGGAAAAGAGTGATACGTTTCGGCAAACGGGAAAAGCTGAACCCTCGCTATATAGGACCTTTTAAAATCATTGCTAAAGTAGGAACCGTTGCCTATCGACTTGAACTCCCAGAGCAGTTGAGTAGAGTTCATAGTACGTTTCACGTCTCGAAATTAAAGAAATGTATGGCTGACGAACCCCTTGCTATACCGTTGGATGAGATCCAAGTTGACGACAAATTGCACTTCATCGAAGAACCTGTCGAGATCATGGACCGTGAGGTCAAGCATCTAAATCAGAGTCGAGTACCGATTAGATCAAAATACCACACTAGAGAGGTCATGAGTTCACCTGGGAGCGTGAAGATCAAATGCAAAAGAAGTACCCCCATCTTTTCCCAATTTCTGTACCTGAGGCAGAAACTATGTCGTAGCTTTGAGGACAAAGCTCTTTTAATGGGGAAAGGATGTGACACCCCGAAAATTTCAGATCAAAAAATTAGCCGTTTACGTTTAGTAGTTTGAATTTTTAAAGTTTCGTTTAATATTTACGTTTAACCGGGAAGTTTTCCCGCTATTTATCTGAGAATCGTCTCCGGGAGCGAACCGGGACACCTAACGTTGTAGTATTTTGGCAATAGCCACGTTTCTATGTTTTAGGGCAATATTTAAAATTTCATAATTTTTGGAGATACCGTTATTCGTTTCGTTACTTGCGTAAACCGTGTTTATTTAAAGATGCGCATAACAGGGAAGACTAAAATGTTAAATCAAATAAAGAGCACTAGCATCATAAAATATTAAAAACCATTTTGGTCCCCCTCCCCTCCCTCCTCATGCATGCATGCGTCCAAACACCCCTTAATGAACCTTGGAGACCAAGTTGAATTCAAAAATCAATAAGACAATATTACAACTCATTTTTGTCCTAGCTCATTTGTGATTGGAGGATCAAATTGGCCCCCTCTCTATCCTTTGTCTTTTTACATGACACACACACAACACACATTTAGTGTGTGAAGTAAACTTTGTATTACTTAAACCATATTACTTCCACTTTCTCATTCATAAAACACACACACTAGAAATTGAGTTTTCTCTTTTCTTCTTTGCTCTCTTTTGTTCGAACCACCCAAGAAACACACACACACTCATAATTTTCCAATCTTGATTAAAAACCTTTGAAGATATTGTGTTCGTGGTTGATATTTATTGTATTCGGGTTGGTTATAAACAACATTTGGGTTGTTTCTAGTCATCAATCATCCTTCTAAACCACTTCTTTTTGTAAGTCTCTTAATCTTTGAATAACTTGTACTTTCCTAATCATCTTGATGCATACATGCTAGTTGTACAACTTATTTTGTAAGAACAAAGATTTTAAAACTACATAAACCTTAAAAGGTTACATATATATTTCGAAACATATAAAAAGAAATATAAGGAAATCATAGTTTTGTGATCGTGGTTATTTTCGTGTAATAAAAATGGTATGTTATAGCTTATTATATTCGGCTTATGTTCAAAAGCTTTTGGAAAAGCTTATTTGATTATTTCGAGCTTATTGGGCTTATATTTAGGTTCGGCCCAAACTAGAAAAGAAAGTAAATACATTTTGTATAGCTAGTTTGGGTTCGACCTTAAATTTTAATAGCTTATTTAGAAAGGACGAAATTGAGAAGAAACATTATATTGCTTAATAAATAAGCCTGAATATAGCTTATTGGGCTTATAGTCGCGTCCCATAAACAAGCCCAACACCATGAGCTTATTTCCGAGCTTATGTGGTCGGCTTATTATTTATTGGCTTATTATGAGCTTATTGATAACTTAATATTAAGTTGCATATTTATTATTTAATGTTTTGCTTATCAGACTATATGGATAAGTAAAACTACATTTTTGGACTTATCGGGCCAAGGCCCAACATAAATACAAAACGCCAAGGCGTAAAGCTATGGTGTAGCTTATTGAATAAGTTCGTGAATAGCTTATTTAATAGTGAACAACTTAGACGCTATACGTTTAACTCATTTTAAACGTTGGACGTTGCGAATAATAAGAGATTTGATGATGTATAGTTTGTAATTATGAAAAATAGGTTTAAAGTGATTTAAAAATGGTTTTAAATAAAGTCTACGACTTTGGAAAACGTGTAAACACGAATGAGTTATGCCAAATTTTTTATAAATTATTATACTTAGTAAATATTAGAAAACGCACATGATAAAACTAGATATACAAGAATTCATTAAAGTGCCGAACAATATATATATTTATTAATATATATAATATATATATTTTTACTTAGACATTTATATGTGAAATACACTAAAAGACGAAATATTTTCGAAGATGTTTCAAAACGTCGAGACTTGTCAAAACTTATAACTTTCGAAAGTACGTTTTAAAAAGGGATACGCCGTGTCTACTCGTGCTCGGATGATCAGTTCTTGCGTTAAGCGTTATTCGTTGTACATCATTCTTAAACGACGACTATATGATAGGTTGTCGCTAGAACCGTGAGATTCATTTTCACTTGATTGATTCCTTTTGATCCACTACCCGTATAAGGTGAGTTCATAGCCCCACTCTTTTACTCGTTTTGAATAAATGTTTTATAACTTGGGGTGAGAAACATTGCTTGTTTTTAAAACTGGACACAAGTACTATACGTGAGTTTTCCCTGTTTACGTGTTGCCTAAGTAGCGTTTAGACCACTATTTGCCCGAACTATCATGAACTGTTAATTTCTTGACCGGAGGACCGGTTGAGGGAGCGCGAGTGAATAAATAGATCTATTGGGAGTAATTATCCCTATCTGGGTGAGTAGCGCTCACTAGTTCGAGTTGTCCAAGGACTAACAGATATATGTCATGTCGAATCTAGTTAGGTGGTCTTTGGTCGGACACCTGGAAGGGCAAGCATCAATTGGCATGTTATATGCTACGTTCAGAATTAGCTTCGGTGTCATGAGCTTAGTGTAATGTAAATACCTCTTTATGTGAAGTTGTATCTGTTATAACTGTCGCATACGTTTTATAATCTTGTGGTCCACAATATTTACATTTGAACAAAACCTATGAACTGCACCAACTTTTTGTTGCGTGTTTTAGCTTGTTTTGTCTTCAGGTGCTTAGCGTGGATGTCGTTGCTTGATCTATATGAAGTCTAATTACCCGAACCAGTTTTCCAGATTTTGTCTATGTTATCTTAAATACCGTTGAACTTATTTAAGCTTCCGCATTTTTTTAACTTTGAATCTTTTAAATTTGGTCGATGTAAAACTTATTATTATTTTAAATTTATGCAACGATGTTTATTTTTAAAATGTAACCCTTAGAGGTCGTTCCTTATGCTTTGTACTTGATATATTGGATGATGTCACGCCCCTAGACACTAAATCGGACGGGACCCTATTTGGGGGTGTGACATTAAGTTTTTCAGTGATAGTACGAAAAGAGTTATTTGAAGTTTTCTTATCACTTTCCTTCTTGTGCCATCTATGCCAGTGGTATACTTTCTCCTGAATTGACTCTAAAACTTCAATAGCAGTTAACCCTATAATTTAGCCACGAGAATCCAAG
>BQNB010096369.1:2120-25641 GCA_026074375.1 Tanacetum coccineum
AAAATGTTTCGTAAATTTTTTTATTAAAAACGAACCAACACTATTCATGTCAGGAAATAGTGCACAAGTATAAAATAGTTTGTATATTTCTCGTTTTTAGTCCGTTTTGTACGTTCTTTATGTCTATGCTTTTGTATTAAAAAGATATATCAAAATATTATAATTTAATATTTCTAACTCTCTGATGAACAGTGATTGTTTACTGTTCATGCACTTTTTTTAAATTACTTTTATAAATTTAATTATTGAAATCTCGTAAAAGTCATATCTTATTCGTTTTAACTCCGATTTGAGTGATTCTTTCGAGCACGTTTTGTAATTAAAAGTTCTATCTAATTAAAATATCTTCCAAAAAGTTTCTGAAGTGAATAGTAATTTATTTTTTTAAAAGTATTTATTATCGTAAAGTATTTTTGAATTTAAAACAGTCCACTTTTGTTAAATATGTATTTAATTATATAAACTTGTTTTATGAAGTTTTAACCTTAAATAAAATAGCTACAAGTCATCTACAATATTTATAACACAAGTCTCATATATATTAAGTCTTTTAGTCCATCATTTGTCCAAGTATAACAAGTCCTTGCATTTATTTATTTATAAACTTTAATAAATAAACCTTTAAACAATTAATCTATAAATATACTTTTATAAATTAAACCATACTTGTTAATGTTTATACCTCTATTCCAACATGTTTTTAACATCAATATAACATATGAACAAGTATTCCAAACCATGATCAAGTGTAAAAATTCATTTCACATATTAATATATTTCTTAGATGGTGATTTACTATATAAACATTATATATACATAAAATCACAAAGATAAAGAGTGTAGGGTTTTTAGATGACCTTAGGATGAAGTATGATGAAGAATAACAAGTTCTAAACCCTAGTTTAGAATCAAAACCCAGGCTTCCAAGACTAGGAAACCCTAATTTTGAACTTTTCTTGATTAACCCTTGTAAATGCTAAATCAAACCTTCAATACACCTTAGAATGTCTTAGATATGATGCTAGAACACTTGTATATTTTCAAAATCAGAAGTGATAAAATATTTAAAGAGGTGTTTGTTTGTCATGGCTTAGGGAGAGAAAAAGGAGAGGATTTTATGTTTTGCTAGTTTAAATGAGAAGTGTATAAGTGTTAGGAATAGAAAGTCTTATATAACATAAATATCTAGGAAGAAAGATCATGAAATCAAGGAAGTTAGATGAGACTGTGTAAGAATGGGATGGCCTTGGTGTAAAAAAGGATGGGAAGGTGTAAGACTAGTTAGTATTTGTAAGGAAGTTTGCTTGTTGAAGTTTATAACACATGTGTGATACTTAGAAGTCAAAATAAAATATCTTCCTTGTGTTTTTATCTCTATTTAATCGGATATGTATGTATATGTATGATAAATTTTATAATTTTTGGATATTGGGTATAATTGTGGGTATTTGGTTGAGTATAGATAGGTATTCGTGGTTCCGTGAATGCCTAAATGTATTTTATCGCAAAACATAAACACTTTACCTAACCAATAAAAATAAAATGTGCAAAGTTAATAATTATCCTCCAAATAATTATCTAACACTTGCTTGACGTAAACTTTTAATTGTTTGATGCCCGTTTACGTTGAATGACAATTTTTAGTTTACACGATTTAACTTAACGATTAAAATTAAAAGCAAACGCGTACGAGACTAAAAATAAATAGTGAAATAAATGACGTCGTAAAATGACCTGAAAATACAGATTGTTACATATTGCCTTGAATAATTGAAAGTTTTTTAATCAAAACCTTAAAAAGTTCTTTTGTCAAAATAGTCAACTTTATTATGCTCTTGTAGCAGCAAGGTTGATTGTTGATTCTTGTACTAATCAGCATATAACATATACTGATAAATATTTAGTTAATGTTATTGATATTTCCAAACTTAGAATAAAAGTCTCACATCCTAATGGGACTGAAGCTCTTATAACTAAAGTTAGAAATATGATCCTAACTGAACTTTTAACTCTATATGATGTGCTTGTTGTTCCAAAATATCGTTTAAGTCTTATGTCTGTTCATAAAGTGGCTAAAGACAGAAAGTTTCTTGTTGCTTTTGATGAGTCACACTGCTATGATTTGCCTTAGGATTTGAGGAAAATGAAATTGTTGGGGATTGGTAGACAAAAGGATGGTTTATACTATTTTGATGGAAATCAAGGTACTGACCTAGGTTTTGAGAATGCTAGGTTCACTTACAACTTAACTAAAGATCTTTGGCATTGCAGACTTGGTCATCCTTCTGATCAAGTTATGAATGCCTTTAAGAATGACATGGTTTTTAAGAAAACTAATGGAGATAAATATTGTGAAATTTGTCAAAAGACTAAACAAACTAGAGAACCTTTTCCCTTGAGTGATCATTCTTCTACTATTCTGGGAGAATTAGTTCATCTTGACCTTTGGGGCCATATAAAATAGCAAGTAGAGAAGGGTTTAAGTATTTTTTTGACCATTATGGATGATTTTTCTAGAGCTGTGTAGGTCTACTTACTTAAGACCAAAGATGAGGTGTTTGAGTGTATTTGTGTTTTTTATGATTTGATTAAAAATCAGTTTAACAAAACTATTAAAACTTTAAAAAGTGATAATAGAACTAGATTTGTTAATCATAAGGTTACTAAGTTTTGTAAAGAAAAAGGCATAATACATCAAATATCTTGTGCCTACACACCACAACATAATGGGATTATAGAAAGGAAACATATAAATCTAAAAAATATTGCAAGATCCTTTATGTTTCAAGGAGGATTGCCTTTAATTTTATAATCTAAATGTGTTCTAACTGCAAATTACTTGATTAACAGATTGCCTACCTCAGTTCTGAATGGGAAATGTCCTTTTCAACTTATTTTTCAAGGAAACCATCTTTAAATAATCTTAGAGCTTTTGGGTGTCTTTGTTTTGCTACTATACTTACTAACAATGATAAGTTTAGTAGTAGGCCAGAGAAGTGTCTTCTTGTAGGATATTCTAGTTTTAAATAAGGATACAAACTATTCTGTCTTGAAAGAAAACAATTTATTTTTTCAAGGGATGTAAACTTTTTGAAAATGTGTTTCCTTTTAAGACTGGCATTGGTTTTGCACCTAGTGACATTAACCAGGATCTTACACATACTAATTTCTTTAATGAAGTTAGTTATGGTGATCCTGGTGTACCCTATGATGAGAATAATGATAACGCAAGTTTTCAGAGTGAGGGTACACCCTGCTTGAAGCGAAAACACGAGGCGTGATCGATAGGATCTGTCAAAACACATTGATATAATAAATAGAGACGTCACTAAATGAACATTTAACATAAGAGTCACAATGACATCGGACATAAGCGGGGGCTTGCATCACGAAGTCAATACCAGAATCACATTGTCATAATGTCATGAAATCCCACAACCCAGGATAAGTGTTTAAAAAAGACATTTTAACCAAATACATGTAACAAAGACGAATGTAAATTGCTCACTGACAATTACCAAAGAGGGTTCCATCTTAGGTCACACTAGGTAAGACAAGAAGCACTATCCTCCTTAAGTATTATTATTGTTATTACCTAAAAATGAATACTTGAAAACGTCCACATAAAGTTGGTGAGCTCGTAGGTTTCAGTAGTAAACTCATTTGTTGTGCATAATAATACATGTAGGACATTAATGAGTAAGATATGCATATACGAGCACTTAACTAAAATCACACAAGTGCAAAAACTAAACCTCATGACTTGCAATCACACATACTTAACCGGATAATATTCACCCTTGGTCAAGAAACACATAGAGACCCAAGGGTAGGGGTGTCAACCCAAATAGTACTATCAATATATCCTTTGGCTGCAACCCATAGTTAAACCGTGGTGCATAATTAAATCACACATATTGAATCCACATAATAAGGCAAATATTGCAATCAAAACGCACATCTTGTCCAAAAATATGAAAACATTGTATTACAACATAAAAGCATTTAAAATATCATTTGAGTATCATTTCCCTAAGGAAAACATAAGTAAAAAGGGGCTACGAAACTCACCTTAGCGGGTAAGAGAGTACAAACACAGCTCAACAATGCATAACTAGGGACCCGACGATCGCGCACCTTCTAACTACGACCTAAGGCAAGAAAATAGTACTCATTAGACCCTAAACTATATGCTCGGACGAAAAGAACGTTTACTAGATAACACATTTATCTAGACTCTTACAAAGTGTCACTTTTACTATTACACATTGAAATCACAATTTCGTCCCAAAAACATGGCCACTTCGAGTGACTGTTAACCAAGTTAAAAAGTGTTTATGATCCAATCATTTTCACAATCTAAAATACCATGTCTTATGTATCCCCTGAAATTTTTATATATTTTATTAAGTGTTTCAAGCCACTCAAATAGATTAAACAAAAGTCGAACTTGGTTCTGGGCATGTTCACAAAATACGTGTGTCAAAGGGTCAAGATCTACGAGTTAAGCTCTAGGTTTTTATGAGACTTTAGATAACACATAGAACTTTTCCAGATCCAATTTCAAGTCTTAGAATGATTTTTAGAGTAAGTTATGATCAAAACAAGTTGGTTGTTCAAATCTGTCAAACAACCCAGTTTTACAACTTATTTTGTGACGACCAAAAGGAGGTTCAAAAATATGATTCTTCAATCAAGACTTATGGGGTTTTAAAGGTAACACATAAAATGAAGTTTTAGTGTTGTAATGAAACTTTTTCATTAAAAAATGACCAAGTTATGGACATGTGAAGTAGGACTAAAATCTGTGCATGCAAATCTGAGTTTATGTCTTATCTTTTACTCAATGATTGAGACTCCAAACCCAAGATTTATCCAAAGAGGCCTTTAATTAATCTAATAAAAAATAATATATTAACTTTTCTGAGTTAAATCCAAGAGAAAAATTAAAGTTTTTCCATTTTATAACTTGTTAAAGATGATGTACCAAATATGTCCTGAAAAAGACAGATTTGCACACTTTTATTTCATTCACAATTTAAGTAACCAAAACCTATTTTCAAAGCTTGTGGTTACCATAGTTGGAAAACTAACTCAAAGGACTTTCCATAGAGCTAAAGAACAAGTCATAAGGACAAATTAGGAGGGAGTTACACCTTTTTAAAGTCAATATAAAATTTTAATCAGCTAGTTTTTCTTAATTTACCAAGTCACTTTCATGTATTTTTAACATACCAAAACCCAAAAACGACCTAAGAAAGTTTATAAAACATACTTAAAAACTTTTTAGAGTCTTATTATGTTATAATAATAATATTCTACTTTGGTCTTAAAACCATAATAGGATGTACAAGAAAAAGTACAAGAAAATCAAGTTTGAGAGCTTTTTGGTACAAGATAGACACAAGTCGTCTTGCACCTTGATTTTTACCTTTAAAACATGAAAAGATTATTAAGATGAAATAAGGGTTGAGTTCTTAAGGATTCTTGACGGAATTATTTTGGTGGTTCTTTGTGTTTACAAGTGTTTAAGGTATCAAATGATGGTGTTCTTGAGACTTAGTAAAAAATTTAAAGTGGTGTTGGTGGTTCTTGTGGTGGTTGTTGATCACAAAAAGGAAGAGAGGAGGAGGATTTTCTAAATGGTTTGTGTAAAGTATGAGACAAAGTGTGAGTGATAGATATGAGAGAAATGCACTTGAGTGTTGTAAGAAAAAAGGGAAATGAGGTTGTGTAAGAGTGTAGGAAAGGAAGTAACAACTTCTATTGGACCAAGGGGTGGTGGGCGTGGCCTTTCTAGGGGGAAAATCAATTTTGTTTTGTGTTAATGAATGTGTATAATTGTGTAAGGTAAAATGTGTAAGTTAAATAATTAAAATGTGTAAGTATTTAAGTGTTACTAGTTAAATGTAATATGTAAGTAAAAACGTAATTCTTAATAAGTAATGTACAAGTTAGCTGAACTAACTTCTCCAAGGGTATTAACACTAACTTAAGGTGACTTGAGAATATCATTGACCTTTAATGGCATTTAAATAAAATCGTAGGTCGAAGGCACGTTCATAACACGAGGGTGCCTAAGGATGCGTTTAAAGGATCAATTCAATGTTTAAGGAAAAACCTGAATACATAGAATTTCATCATGACTATCATAATTAAAAGGAATAAGATGGTTAAACCACTAAACTCCTAGAATTTCTTGGTTTTTATGCTCTCAGGAATCACGTATGCACACAAGTTTAACTAGATGACAAAAGTCAGGTCAACAATCATAGCTGACTAGCCGGAAATGGTGACAGATGTCACAGTATCCCCCAGTTGGAATAATTTCATCCTAAAATTCAGCTGGTTCTAATGTTAGAATTTTGCTCACCCAATCCAAATTACATGAGCCTTGCCATTCCTCGAGAAAACTCATCAAAAACCTTAAGCTGAGTAACAACTTGAATCTAACTTAATTTCAGAACTCATCAAACAATAACTACTTCGCCCTAGCTGTCTAACTATTGACCATAATGAAGATGATTTGGGGCATCTTCATGGTTCCAATGGGTCTGCAGGTGAGGGTGAGATGGCTGCAACCTCTAATGAACATCCTAGCTTAGGGTATTAATGAATATATTCCTAGTCCTATGGCTGCATAATAAGTTTTTCAGTCACTTAGAAGGTCTGATAGAACTTTTGTTTTACCAAGGAAGTACAATGACTATGTCATGACTTCTAAAGTTAAACTTGGACTTGAAGAGTTTGTCAATTATTCAAACTTGAGCCCCGAAAATTTTTGTTTTATAATTGAGTTAAATAAAATTCTTAAACCTAAAACTTTTTGGGAAGCCAGTAAAGATCAACAGCCGGTTGAGGCAATGAATAATGAGATGGATGCTATATATAAAAATAATACTTGGGAAATAACTGAATTACCTAAGGATATAAAAGCCATAGGAAGCAAATGGGTTTATAAAATTAAATATAAGTCTAGTGGTGAAATTGAAAGATATAAGGCAAGATTAATTGCTAAGGGTTATAATCACAAGGAGGGATTTGATTTTGATGAAACTTTTTCATCAGTTGTTAAAATTGTAATTGTTAGATGCTTTATTAATTTTGAAGTGCAAAATAGTTGGCCATTATTTAAGCTTGATATTAACAAAGTTTTCTTATATGGCGATTTATCTAAAACTGTTTACATGTCTTTGCCTAATGGATACTTTGATAATAATGATAGAAGAGTGTGCAAACTTAAAAAGTCTTTGTATGGGTTAAAGCAAGCACCCAATATGACAGGTATTGCCTTGAATAATAGAAAGTTTTTTAATCAAAACCTTAAAAAGTTCTTTTGTCAAAGTAGTCAACTTTATTATGCTCTTGTAGCAGCAGGGTTGATTGTTGATTCTTGTGCTAATCATCATATAACATATACTAATAAATATTTAGTTAATGTTATTGATATTTCCAAACTTAGAATAAAAGTCGCACATCCCAATAGGACTGAAGCTCTTATAACTAAAGTTAGAAATATGATCCTAACTGAACATTTAACTCTATATGATGTGCTTGTTGTTCCAAAATACTGTGTAAGTCTTATGTCAGTTCATAAAGTGGCTAAAGACAAAAAGTTTCTTGTTGCTTTTGATGAGTCACATTGCTATGCTTTGCCTCAGGATTTGAGGGAAATGAAATTGCTGGAGATTGGTAGACAAAAGGATGGTTTATAATATTTTGATGGAAATCAAGGTACTAATCTAGGTTATAAGAATGCTAGGTTCACTTGCAACTTAACTAAAGATCTTTGGCATTGCAGACTTGGTCATCCTTCTGATCAAGTTATGACTGCCTTTAAGAATGACATTGTTTTTAAGAAAACTAATGGAGATAAATATTGTGAAATTTGTCAAAAGGCTAAACAAACTAGAAAACCTTTTCCCTTGAGTGATCATTCTTCTACTGTTCTGGGAGAATTAAAAGGAATAAGATGGTTAAACCACTAAACTCCTAAAATTTCTTGGTTTTTATGCTCTCAGGAATCACGTACGCACACAAGCTTTACTAGACGCCAAAAGTCGGGTCAACAGTCATAGTTGACTAGCCGAAAATGGTGACAGATGTTATAGTATCCCCTAGCTGGAAGAATTTCGTCCTAAAATTCAGCTGGTTCTACTGTTAGAATTTTGCTCACCCAATCCAAATTACACGAGCCTTGTCATTCCTCGAGGAAACTCATCAAAAACCTTAAGCTGAGTAACAACTTGAATCTAACTTAATTTCGCAACTCATCAAACAAGAACTACTTTGCCCTAGCAGTCTAACTATTGACCATAATGAAGATGATTTGGGGCATCTTCATGGTTCCAATGGGTCTGCAGGTGAGGGTGAGATAGCTGCAACCTCTAATGAACATCCTAGCTTAGGGTAGTAATGAAAATATTCCTAGTCCTATGGATGCATAACAAGTTTTTTAGTCACTTAGAAGGTCTGATAGAACTTTTGTTTTACCAAGTAAGTACAATGACTATGTCATGACTTCTAAAGTTTAACTTGGACTTGAAGAGTTTGTCAATTATTCAAACTTGAGCTCTGAAAATTTTTGTTTTATAATTGAGTTAAATAAAAGTCTTAAACCTAAAACTTTTTGGGAAGCTAGTAAAGATCAACAGCAGGTTGAGGCTATGAATAATGAGATGGATGCTCTATATAAAAATAATACTTGGGAAATAACTGAATTACCTAAGGATATAAAAGCCATAGGAAGCAAATGGGTTTATAAGATTAAATATAAGTCTAGTGGTGGAATTGAAAAATACAAGGCAAGATTAATGCTAAGGGTTATAATCAAAAGGAGGGAATTGATTTTGATGAAACTTTTTCTTCAGTTGTTAAAATTGTAACTGTTAGATGCTTGATTAATTTTGTAGTGCAAAATAGTTGGCCATTATTTCAGCTTGATATTAACAATGCTTTCTTATATGATGATTTATCTAAAACTGTTTACATGTCTTTACCTGATGGTTACTTTGATAATAATGATAGAAGAGTGTGCAAACTTAAAAAGTCTTTGTATGGGTTAAAGCAAGCACCCAAGCAATGAAATGCTAAGTTAACTTATGCTTTGTTAAAAATGGATTTATTTAAAGTAAAAGTGATTACTCTCTCTTTACCAAGTATGATTCTGGTATGTTTCTTGCTTTACTAGTGTATGTGGATGATATTATCATCACTGGTAATAGTCTAACTAAAATTGAAGATTTTAAAATTTTCTTGAAAAGTAAGTTTTAGATAAAAGATTTGGGCAAGTTGAAGTATTTTTTGGGAATTAAAGTTATTGAAACTAAACAAGGTCTTTGTTTGACTCAAAGAAAGTACTTATTTGATCTTTTGTCGGATTTTGGCTTACTGGCTTGTAAGCCTTCCGCTATTTCTCTTAAACAAAATTTAAGCATTTCTAATGAACCAACCGAAAAAAGATCCAGTGCTTGATAAAATAACTGAATATAAAAAGTTAATTGGAAAACTTATATACTTAGCTCACACTAGGCCTGATATCTCTTATGTTGTACACTGTCTTAGTCAGTTTATGCATAAACCTATCAAGTCTCATCTTAAAATTGCTCTTCAGGTTTTGAGATACTTGAAAGGTTCTCTTGGGAAAGGAGTTCATATTGTCAGATGTCCCACTGTCTCTCTTGAGACTTTTGTAGATGCTGACTGGGCTAAATGTCTTGTAACTAGAAAGTCAGTCACTAGATTCTACTTGTTTTTTAATGGTTCATTAATTTTTTAGAAAAGCAAAAAAGCAAAGTACCCTTTCTAAGTCAATTGCTGAAGCTGAATACATAGCTATGACTTTAGCAACTTCAGAAAATGTTTGGGTCTTAAAATTTTTAAAAGACTTAAACTGGGAGAAATTTTTGTGAATTTATATTGTGATAGTAAGGCTGCAATTACGATTGCAGCTAACCCTGTTTTCCATGAAAGAACAAAACATCTTGAGATTAACTTACATTTTGTAAAGGAGAAAATTCGAACTGGTGTGATTAAAACTTAGAAATAAGTTCAGCTGAACAAACACCTGAGGTTTTTACAAAGGGTTAGATAAATTGCAACTTGAAAAGCTTGTTTTAAAACTAGGCTTATTTGATTGTTTCCAGGCTGAGATTAAGGGGGGATGTTAAAATGTAATATTTACCCTGGAAGAAAACTTCAGGGACTGATTATGTCTATTGTTGAAATTGTTTTGTAGTGTTAAAGTTTTGAAGTTGCATTTCACAGCTTGGAGGTTCTAGAGGGACTTAAAGTGACAAGTTGTGGAAGTTTTTTAAAAGCTGGTATATATATAAGCCCAGATCATGCATTGAGAGCTCATAACTCAATATTCGTTTTCTCTCTCTACATATGATATCATTCTCTCTTCTTTAAAAGCTGTAACCTTAAATTCGATCTTGATTCTTTCTCTGTTCTTGGTTTGTAATAGCACTATTGATAATTAGTCTATAAGATTACACCAGATTATCTGTGGTAATCATTTGAGATTTCTGATTGAGATCAGTTCTTATGATATCTTTAATTGATTTGTTGTGATTGTTCTTGATATTGAATTGAGATTCAATATTTGTCGTATTGGTTTATAAAATTTTACAGTTGGTTTATAAAGAAAAAAACACAAACATATCAAAATGCCCTTTTGTCTAACGAAATTTTAACGATTGTTACGAAAAAAGGACTATGGTTGAGAGTTTCTGAGACGTCAGGGACTAAAACCTTAAATGCACAGTAAAACTAACCTGAACCTGCGACATAATTTTAAATTTAAATCACGGCTTCATAGCTTGCTATGAACGTCATACCTTGCGATGTTTTATATTTGACCTTGCTATGTTTTTCTTAAAAAATTGTAAAGCTGTCAAAAATCGCATTTTTGCAATTAAAATGAGTGTTTTGGTTGGCCCAATACTTTTTGAGTCATTTGTGATAAAAAGGTATAAATTTAAGTACTTCTCTAATGTTTCATTTTTTTAAACATTTTGGTACCTAAACAAATTGTATTAGCATTATACCATATGCTTACATATTAAAAAAAGGCTACTTTCCGTTTCTTGATCATCATGACACAATGGGTATCTTAAACTTTAAGTTGGATTTAGGGACATAAGCCTCAGGTGTCATAACATCATTTTTTGACTGTCACGTCAGCTTTAATATCATAACACCAACACTTAAAAAACTCCCTCTAATCATAACATCATATTAACATCACTTTTTGGGCCCCACTAATTTTTTTTCCACAATTTTAAAACAAACTAAATTCATTTCATTCATTAAAAATTAAAATTACAATACTAAAAAAATACATTTGGAAATAAAAAAAATGGGAAAAAAAGAAAAAAAAACCATTCAACAAAAAACTACTCGTCGTCGTCGGTTTCATCGTCGTTGTTGTTGTTGTTGCTCGAAGGCGGCGCCATTTGCAATCTTAATATTTCTTTGATTGCGGCTTTTTGCAAGTTGATATTATAGGCGTCGTCATTCGACAAATCCTTCGTGCTAAGGGCGAGAAATCCCAACTCTTCCAAACGCGTTATCGTCCGGTCTTTCTCTGTCGACACCTCGAACGCCTTTCCGGTGGCTTCCCGTTTGAGACGAAGCACGTGTGACATAAACTACCCGAATTGGGTCGACGAGCTACTCCCCCCGGTGCTCGCCGATGTGTCGGATTTGATTTTTTTCCCGGGGCGTTGTTTACTAGGAGGACGAGGTCTTGCATCGGGACCGAATAGCTCGTCGGTGTTAACCGCGGAAACGTGTTCGTCGGGAATGTTTTCGTCTTCGGTTAAATCAACCGATGCGGGATCGGGTACGTCCCATTTTGCGTGCTTTCGCAAAATTGACCAAGCATCTTCGTGATTAAACGCGTTGTTTTTATTCTCGTCCTGATAAATGCCCCGAGCCCGTTTCATCAAATCAACCTTGTTCTCGCCACTTTTTTTCAAACGATTGCACCTTTCGTAGATTGCGTTGAACTTTTGGCAATGATGGTTCAACGTAGTCCATTTGCTTGACAACGCATCCTTGGTACGTTTTTGAAATTTTTTCCGATTAAATTCGTTCAAAACCCGAAACCATAACGTGTCATTCGGTTGTGACCGCCCGACATTACGATCCTCGAAAACCGCAACGAAACATTTGTCAAGTAACGTTTCTTCTTCCGGTTTCCAACGTAAAGTAACGTTGCCACTCGGTTCAGCCACTTTTCATTTTTTAGTCGCGCGTTTCACTCGGCCTTTTTTGGTTGGGATTCGGTTTGTGAGAGTGAGTTTGAAGATTGGCTTTGTTGTTGTGGCATTTCGAATTGTGATGGGTTATGTTGTCGGTTTTGGAAATTTTGAAAATCAACAAAAGCTTGTTGTTGAGTTTGTAAAAATGCTTGTTGCTCGGGAGTCAACGGAGCTTGGCTAGAAAACCCGGAGAATTGAGAATTAAACGTAGACCCGGAACCCATGTTGGCGGAATTAAGGAGGTTTCAAAACGAGCCTTCGTTGGGAAAGTCAGACATTTTTTTTGCTAATGAATATATAAAGATTGAGTTTGAATTGGAAGATGCGTGGAAAAAAGTATATGAAATGGGGATATATATAGTGTGTAAAAATTTTTTGAAAAAATAATTTTTTTTAATCAAATCTAGCCGTTAGGTTGTTTTAATTTTTTTTTACAAAACTAGCCGTTGGCAGCATTTTTTTCAAAATTAAAAAAAAATTAAAAAAAATCAAAAACTAGCCGTTGCTATATTTTTTTTAAAAAAAATTTGTTTTTTTAAAGAAGTGCAGCGTTGCTGCATTTGTGTGTTAACGTCGCCACCAACGGCGTTGGACAAACTCACACGTCGGTGTCGTAACGCCGGAAACGGCGTTGGTTTGACACCCAACGCCGTGATGACACCTAGCCCTCTAAGAGGCACGGCCACATACTCTAGCCGTACCCACTATACGCAAATGTGCATTTTGGTAATTCTTATTAAATATATTATCTTAAATAATATGTCAAAGATTTACGTTTACAGTTCATATGTTGGAATGTTGATGGAAAATCGTGAAGACAAAAACGAGCCAAGAGGGGTCGCATATGAGGAAACATGAAATGACAATACAAAATATAAATTAGAAATAAGAAACATGGTAATCAAAAACAAAGGAAAATAAAGATATTTGGTTTACTGATTTAGGTTTTAAAATTGGTTACTAAATTAATAAGAGATAGACTTTCTAAACCTACCAACAAAGAATTAAACACATAAAAAAAAGATGCATGGTTTAGTTTCATAAGAGATAATATATAGTTTATCAAATGAGAAATCAAATCACGCTGCTAAATGAATTTAGCTAAACAAAATTCATATTTCTAAATCTTACATCAAATTCAACAAAATCATGTCACCAAAGAAATGAAAACACACTGAAGATCACAAGATTACAACATTCTACTTGATTGGATCGTACAATCAATCAATGGTTTCATTGGAATCTTGAACCTGCAGTTTCTTCACAGATATGGCTTTATTATTATGCATCCAAACTTTTAAAACTTGTCTTTTTACTCCAATCTCTAAGCAAAATCTTTGAACCTCTGCATCATCTTCTCTTGGTATCCTCCATCCCACTCTTTCTGCAAATTCAACCATTTTCTCCTTTTGTTCCGGCGTAAATTTTGATCTAAACCTCTTTTTTGCCATCCCATAAGGTGGTGTAGCCGTGAAATGTAGCTCCTCGCTTGAAGATTCCGTTGCAAAACCACTTCCTCCCACCGCTACTTTTAGTGGCGGAGCGTTTATTGGTGGATCTAAAAGAATCACATAGCATCATAACTTATCATATCATAAAAAATAAAACAAAATTAGCTATAGTAAACATTATATGTGGTTATTTGGGATTACTTATTTAGTTCTTTTAACTGCTTTTGCTTAAAATTGTGTAAATGCAAGCCTTTTAGTGTTTGGACAAAACTGTTTATATACCATTCATATTCTTATGTTCTATAGCGAAAATCAATTTAAAACTAGTAATCTCATGTGTGTACACTTTACCAAAGTGATTACTATACCAATAAATCTTTAGGATAAAAATATCTAATTCATATGCCCAGATAAATGTGTACTACACTTACTGATTGACCGCATCATAGACATATTTTCAAACAAAATTTTTAAGAACAAAAATAATTTTAATTAGAGGGTTTTGCTAATATGTGCTCGATCAATGAGCACATGTTAAAGTATCATCATTAATAACCAATATCATTAGGATGGCCAGGGTTACTTTACATGTGGATCCGCCTCTAGGAGTTAAGACTGAGGATGCCCAGCTGGGGTGGTGATTGAATGACGCTGAAGGTGAGGGTAACGGGGGAGGAAGATAGATAAAGGGTCCAACTGCAACGACGGTTGTGGTTTCCTTACGGTGGAAATTACGATGGCAATTACAAGCCGCACATTTGAGTGCTTCTAGGGTTCCTTCATCACCTGAAGGCATGAACTCGCCACATCCGTCCGTGATATTACCTCCAGTGTTAGCAGCATGGTTCTTTAAACACTCTCGATACCTTGGTGGTGACTTTAGGAGCCTAGATCCGACAGAAATAGGTGTGGCTGAAGCTCCTGCAGGTCCATCAAACCGATCTGGTTCGGACCCATGATTATCCATAGGTTCTGAGGCACATTCATGAATCAAGTGATGATGGTTGTATGGAAGTGAAGAAGACTGTGTTCTTATCTCTTTGTCAGTGTCACTCATCTCCATTTTTGTTTCTTGTATAAGTGTTTAACCCCTAAAAACAGGCTTCATATATTAGTTTATACTACAAAATCTTCCTTGTAAAAGATGCTCGAAAAATTAATGTAACCAATTGTGTCCAATAAACTGTCGACTTGGTAAATCTTTTGCCTAAAATCCTAATGAGTTATAAGGGATGATGCACTGATAATCAAACATAAGAAGTGTTAAAATTCTAGCTTCCTTATATATATGTCTCAAAACAAAATTAAGATTGAAACTTAACAATTTTGAATTTAGTAATCAATGAAATCCTTATCCAGCAAATATCTTGAACATATGGTAAAGGATGAATAGAGCATAATTTAGTAAGAATATTATACAAATTCATGAGATGTCACAAATCAGCGTAATTCTGGTTTAATTTATAGCAAAACCTATAAACCAGATTTAGCTCAGTTTAGTTGAATTTGCTCAAATAATTGTGTGTGTGTCTTTAGGGATCTTACATGCTGGGCTAATATCAAAGAGGAAAGTGTACCTTAGAAATCTTAGAAGTTGAAGAGAAGCATGTACACACCCTTGTGAATTGATGAATTAGGGTTTATAAAGTATTAGAGGTTGACATATGATTGTGTGTGTTTCAGAGGTTCCAACAAGGGACAACTTGGTTTCTTGAGATGAAGCTAAAATATAAAGATGGGGGGAGCTAGAATGAGAGAGAAAGGGAGTGGGAAACAACCAAGAACAAGAGATGACATAAAATGACACTTTGAATATGAGTTTTTGTTGTTTTCTTCACTTTACTTCTGATAAGATCGCAAGTGTATGGGTGAAATCTAGCTCTTTGTTTAGGGTTGATGCACTTTTAATAGCAAAAGATTTTATATCCTTAAAGATTTACTTTCTCTTTAACAGCAATTGGACCAAAGTGTTTATTTTGCTTTCCTTTTCTTCTAATATGTGTGATAATACTTCATTAGCAATGTATTAGACTCTACAAAGTTTTATGAATCGCCACATCAAACTCTATTAACATTACGAGTGGCAATGTTTTCTAACCTTGTCGACAAGTCTAGGTAAGTCGAATATTTTCTATCCTAGCTCGTTGATCATTAACGTTACGAGTTGTCGTAGACTCGTAGTAGCTAGAATACATTTACCTAACCCATCCAATGCATTGAAAAAATAATATGCAATAATTTTGAAAACTCAGAAAGGACAATGTCATATTAAGGGTCTATCTCCCACACCCTGCAAATTTGGTCCCATTCCACATAAAAACCTCCATTATTGGCCCCTTTTTAACCCTTCCTATACAATCCCTTGACACTCCATATTCTTGCTAAAACCTATTTATACCACAAAATAAATCAATATACTTTTATCTCAAAGGAAAGAAATTAGTTAGATTACGATGGTATATTTTTTTTCAATTGAAGACACATGTAAATACGACTGGGCCGTGTACTCTGGATATGACTCAATAATTTGATTCTGAATCAGATAATTATGTTCTCAACATTATTGCTGACATGAGTTTTACTAGTAAAAGACAATCTTATCGTTATGTAGTATAAAACCAATGCTTTTGAATATCTTCCAATGTTAAAGAATCTTTCTTAGTCGATCAAGTTGTATGAGATGTCTTTTTCGGTTGTAACAATTTTCATCTATACATCTTTACTTATTTCATGCAGGGGAGTTGTGTTTGTTGTAGTGTTTCGATACTTATTCAAATTTCGTCTTCTATGATTAGCAGTTATGTTAAAGCCATTAGTCGTTGTGGCTTATGAGAAAATCCCGTATATACAAACATTAAAAACTATGTCGTATCAACTTTTTATTGATCCACGTGGGTCGTGAAATTAAAAGTCACCAGGCGTACAAAGTGTACGCCTATATTGTGAATAAGCTATTTTCGCTTATTCATAAATTACTGTATAATACATTCTTTCCACTTTTACTTTGATTAATTTTCAAATGTTTCCCTGAAGATTTCTTGAAACTGTTATCAACTTCTTTATCAAATTTCATCTCCATCACGACGTCCATTTTACCCCACATGAATTGATATTTAGCTAGCCATCGTTGTATTTTACCTGAGGTCGTTTTGGGAATACTTCCACTCCTCACAAGGGCAACTATTCCGACATGTATACCCTCTTCCTTATTCACACACACTTTTATCCCTTCACATATTCTTTTTAGCATGTCATCTTCTTTGTCACCTATCTTTTGCAATTCTGCCACAATGGTCATAGATTCATGAATCTCAAAAGCGGCAATACACCCTCCTCGTAGAAATCTAGTACATGATTCGTATGCAGCCGTTTCCAGATAATGAGCATGTGTTTCCGCCCCATTTTCATGCTTTATGATGTCCGCACATCGACCTGTCACAAAGAGGAATCTTTCTGGGCCTTTGATGATGCCTCGATCGCCTGTTCGAAGGAAGTGTTCGTGGCTGAAGTTTCCTTTTAACCTGCTTTGAAATACTTCTTGTGTTAAAGAAGGATGGCTTAAATAGCCGGAAGCGTTGCTTGGAGAAGAAGCAATCCATATTTCACCCTCAACACCGTCCTCTACAAGCTCATGTGTTTCCTCATTGACAATTACCATGCTAATTTGCTCATCTTCTTCGTCTAATTGATCGTATTTGAGCCGAGCACTTGGTAATAGCTTCTTGTGGGTAGGAAAATCAGTTGCTTCCACTTTTGATCTCCATGCAGTGGAAACAAAAGTGCAATTTTCAGCTAGCCCGTAGGATGGAGAAATCGAGGAAGGATCCAGACCAAATGGGATGAACGTTTCCTCAAACTGCTTGATGGCCTCATGATATATCGGTTCATTAATGATTATCAAGTTTTTCATGGTGGTAAGGTTTATAGGAAGGCGTTTCTTTTCGAAAGCTTGACCACGTTTGACAACCAATGGTAGTGTAAATGATGGAACCGGAGTGCAAGTCGCCTTGAAATTGGTTATCAACTCGAGCCAAATCCTTGGTCGGTTAATAAATGTGTGTGGTGATGTTAAAACACAAGTTGCACCTGAAATGATTGTCAATAAGAGAAACATAAGCCCGCAATCATGGTACTGAGGTAGCCACGATGTTATGATGCTGTTTGGATGTAGGTCATAGGATCTTCTAGCCACTCTCACATTATGAGCGGCTGCTCCTGCTGTCACTAAGACAGGCTTTGGGATGCCAGTTGCACCAGAGGTGTACTGAACCAAGTACACCTCATCATGCTTGCAACCCATATATGATGAATTTAAGCTTGCACCTGAGCTTAATTTTTTCTTAGTAAGACTTTCCACATCTATCCATGTGAGGTTCCGCAAAAGATTAGAGAGATTGTTTTCAGGATGAGAAAGTCTTATATATTTTTGCACCTTTTCAATATAACCCAAGTCTGCTATAGCTGCTTTTGGTCGTGTTTGAGACAAAACACGAATGAGATGATGGTGATCATCTTTTGAAAAAGTTGGGTTTGGAGGGATGATAGGCACTCCCTTTAGGCTCGCTCGTTGACATCCAAATATGATCTCAACAAGCTTGAGTCCAGGAGAGCATAAGATGACAAGAGTGTCACCCCTTTGAAAAGATTGGACAAGTTGGGAGGAAATCGTGTGAACCGAGTTGTTTAGCCCCTCATAAGTGAGACTCGAGCATTTTAATGAACCAGACGAACCATCTTCGGCCCAAATGAAAGCCGGCTTAGACCTGAAGGAAGGAAGACTAGCCCAAACCGGGAGGTACTGATCAACTACTGGCTGATCAGGGAAACAAGGGTCATAATTCTCGATGCTCATCTTTTTCTATAATTGATAGTTATAGTTCATGAAACAAGTGTTTGTTTTGTTAATTCTTATATAGAAACCGAAATAGAATTTTGTACTATAGGACCCCTGACTAGGATTTAACTGCAATTCGATTCCTTAAGCTTTAGCTTTTGCTATTACTCAAACACAGGCTATTAAAAAACGTGATAAGTCACCAAAAGGGCGTGTAGCTTAGCGGTGTCTGTGATATGCTCCCAAATAAATGATTGTATGTTTGGCTATAAATGATTGTATCTTTTTAGCTTGTAATCAGTCTAGGCGGGATTAATCGATGATTAATCGGATTACCATTTTCGGCAAGTTTTGGGTATTCCTGACGAGTTTTGTGTTTTTCGGCAAGATTTTCCTTAAAAACCAACTTATAATAAATATAAACAACTACCGTGAGTGATTAAAACATGTTTACAGTGAGTTTTGGTTATTTTTAGCAAGATTTGCAGGTTTTTCGAAAGTTTGACCACCATTGACCGTCTTTAACCGCCGTTAATCATGGTTGACTGATTTTTTGACCGATTAATCGGCCACGAAAAAATTGATGGCTCAGTAGTGCCTAGGTGACACTTAATCGGCCTTGTATTATTCAACACTGTAAGAAAGAAAAGGTTAATATAAGTTGTTTCCCTTTGCAGAAACGAATTAAACAGAAATTGTTTGCGGTTTAATGTCTAAGGATCAAAATGCAATTAGGCATATAACTTATAGAGCCAACAAGTAATAACCGGCCAGTTACGAACATATAAGATTGTCACTCCACTTCAGATAAGCACACACAAAACAACATACACAAACAAAATTAATAAGATTAACAAAAAAAAAGGTCCGATTGTGACAGCAGGATATTACTCGAACTATGAAATTTTAACTAATGTATAAGTAATATTCTCCACGAATATCCTCATATGACTCTAAATCTTCGTCTTATGGTAATGTCGTATGCTCAATCCAGGCGGCAAATTTCACGAATTGAACTACTTATATTCCTACTTAATCTGAACTTTGAGATTAAGGTTAATTAATAAAGTTAATAAATACTTCCTCCTTCCTATTTTTATTGTGCATGTTTTCTTTTTGTGATGATAAATTTAATTGTTCACAACTAAAAATATATAGAGAAGTTTGATCAAGTTTACTATATTACCTTTGTTTGAAATTATTATTACAAAATTTGAAGAAGAATTAAATTAATTAGCTAAGGGTAAAACTGTCATTCTGCCAAAAAGTAAGAAAGAAAAAGCAGTAATAAATGCACTTTTCTTAAAGTGTATATTTTTTATTGTGGGACAATAATTTTGAGACGGAGGGAGTACTTATTTCAAATTTGTTACGACATTCAGCCGCTCCAAATCCATGACGTGTCACGCATGTCTAAACATATGCTTACTAGAGCTTGTAACACAATTTTCGGCTAAAACCTATTTTCCAATGTTTTTTTTGGTAAAGTTAAAATTAACAAGTCGTCACTAGTAGAACTCGAACCTGGGCATCCACCATCAACTTCGAACGTGCTAAACCACTGGACTAGTTATCCAATGCTCCTTTTTTCCATCGTTCGAAATAATATCTTTAGGGAAATTTGCATTTGTGTGGCACTGTCAATTATTTTCAACTTGACTCAACTTTGTGTCATATTGCTAAAACTATGACACTCAATCACGTTTTGCCGATTTTGCCCTTGTGCACCCAATGCGCACCTATTTCTCACATATTTACAGTTTTATTCAATAGCTTACTACACCTCGACGTTACATAATTGACCATATCTCCTCGAACGCACCTCCTTCTTGGTGGAAATCGCACATCTTCTTCGTCGTCTCATTCTGATCATGATGACACTCGTCTCGTCCATTTTCATGCACACCGGATTTCGACCGGAACAACTGCGAGGATGCTACGATCCAGTTGCAAATTGAGTGTCACGTGATAAAAAATGGGGTCCCGTTCGCTCCTAATGGTTGATTTATTTCGACATCGTGGAAGCGATTATGAATGTATCAACAGAACACATTATTTTGTTTCATGATTGCGAATACGTTGCGAATTAATGTGAGGGGGAATGCTGACAAGACAGTTATTTACCTTTCTAATAAAACTTAGGAACTTCAAATTCATCGTCCTTATCTAGTTGTTTTTCTTTCCTATTAATCCACTATATATTTCTATACTTCAACCTATCCATCTTAAACTCTCCTTACCAACAAACATCATCTTAAACGCTACTTATGTTATTTTTGGCTATATATATTTACCACTTTACGAAGGTTAATGACACGGTTCAATAGAAACCAGGAACTTTGACGGTTAGTCCTTTAATTATCGAAGTTTTTCGACATTTTCAACAAGATGATTGTAGTAACAGCCAAGACACTATAGGAGTGGTACTTTGCTTCTAAAACCCTAGGAATTCTCTATGATTTTTTCATGGTGTCGAGAGTGTCTCTAGTCACCTACAAGATGCAGGGGCATCGAAAACATGTTCGAGCCTCTTTGCATGAATCAAGTGTGTAAGCTTGAACAAACCATCTCTATTATGATACATAGTTGTTTGTCAACCTTAACTGCCCTCACTATACTTTTTGCATCCATCCCCCCATCTTGATTACATTCTTTCGTGTGAAGCATCGTGGACAAAGTCATGTGTTTATAAAAAAGATGCTTCAACTACAATTGTTTCTATTCCTTCCATAAATGAAATTGAAAATTCCCATCCCACCGGCTCTAGTGATTTTGGCGACAAGAAAAACCCTAAATCGATTTTTATCCCTCACGTTTTTTAATTCACTTCCTAAACTTCATATTTGATCCCGTGTACGATTAAGCTTTGTGTTTGACCTTGCCCATGTCATATGTTAGGAATTATGTTTTCCTGACTTAGTACTGTTTGTGATAGTTAGTTAGTACTGCTAGTACATTTGTTAGTACTGGTAGTAGAGTTAGTACTGTTAGTAGTAAGTTGGTACTGCTAGCATATATTAGTTAGTACTGTTAGGAGATATGCATGAGTTATATTAGGAATAGATATGCATTATCTCTTCACATGGTTTGTAAGCCCATTAGGGTTTCCTTGGTATTTAAAAGGAACCCCATGGCACTAGTTAGACATACAAGTTTCACAAATATTCATAGTTAGTATTTTGCAACCTAGCAGATTAATAGTAATTAAAGTTCTGTTTTGTTCATTGTTCTTCTTAGCAGTATAAGTTAGTTTTTGCATAACTTATATTGTTCATAGTCATTGTTTCTCTTGTAGTTAGTTTGGATCTATCCAGATTGGCTACCACCCTTAATAGGCTAGAAAGATCTATTCAGATTGGGATCAACAAGTGGTATCAGAGCTTGTTGAGAAACTCTGAGTAAGAAGAACCAAAACAGATCTGTTATAAACCTTTAGCTTTCAGATCTATTCAATGGCAGGCGAAGATGAAAATCTTGATGAAAATGATAACATTCCACCACCAGTTCCACCAACACAACAAGCCCCTCACACTCTGTCAACCATTAAACTCCCTATTCTGAAGAAAGGTGAGTATGACATATGGGCCATGAAAATGGAACATTACTTGGGGCATACAGACTATCCTATATGGGAAGTCATACAAAAAGGAAACGGTCCTGTATAAGTCTCAATAGATACAAATGGACAAATAAGGGTTTTGCCTCCTAAAACTGTTGAAGAAATTTTGGCTAGAGAGAGAGAAAGAAAAGCAAGGACTACCTTGCTCATGTCTATACCAGAAGACCATTTAGCAAAATTTCATAAAATGACTGATGCCAAAGAGATGTGGGAAGCTATCAAATCTAGATTTGGTGGCAATGATGAATCTAAGAAGATGCAGAAATACATTCTAAAGCAACAATTTGAAAGCTTTTTTGTATCTAACTCAAAAGGATTGCACAAAGGTTATGACAGGTTTCAGAGTCTTCTGAGTCAACTTGAGATTCATGGTGCAGGTGTCTCCACTGAAGATGCTAATCAGAAGTTTCTTAGGTCATTACCTGCTTCCTGGTCCTAAGTATCCTTGATAATGAGGACCAAGCCAGGAGTAGATACTCTTAGTTTTGTTGATCTCTATAATAATCTTAGAGTCTTTGAGTCTGATGTTAAAGGCTCTACTGCATCATCTTCCAGCACACAGAATATGGCGTTTGTTTCTTCTGAAAGCACTAGCAGTACTAATGATGTTAGTACTGCTTATGGTGTTTCTACTTCTTCTGGCCATAACTCACAAAAGGAAGGATCTTCATCATACACTGATGAACTCAAGTACTCTTTCTTTGCTAATCAATCAAGTGGTCCACAATTGGATCATGAGGATCTTGAACAGGTTGACGAGTTTGATCTAGAAGAGATGGATTTGAAATGGCAAGTAGCCATGATTTCCATGAGATTGAAGAAGTTTTACAAAAATACAGGGAGAAAGCTGCAGTTTGATGCTAAGGAACCAGTTGGCTTTGACAAGACCAAGGTTGAGTGCTTCAATTGCCATAACACAGGGCACTTTTCTAGAGAGTGCAGATAAAAAAGAAATCAAGAAAGTAGAAGGAGAAATGCATGGAACACTGGATATAAAGCAAAAGACAATGGGAGGAGACCTGGAAAACAGGAGGAACCTAAAGCTTTAGTAACTATTGATGAGGATGGTGTTGATTGGACTGGTCATGCAAAAGATGAGCAAGAGAACTTTGCTTTAATGGCTTACAACAATTCAGGCTCAAACACTGAGGTAACATCTTGTTTAAAAGAATGTGAGGAATCTTATACTAAGCTTAAGAAATTATATGATGAAAAAATGTAACAACTTGGTGATGCTAGTATAGAAATCCAAGCCTATACTCAAGCTTTAAAAAAGGTAGAAGCTCAATTAGTTTGTCATCAACAAAATCAACTTGTTTATGAAGAAAAAATTAGGTTTATGAAAATT
>BQNB010096370.1:2189-25641 GCA_026074375.1 Tanacetum coccineum
GGGGACAATACTTCTTTATTAAGAGCTGCTTAAATTCGGACCAGGTGATCTTGTAAGCTTCCTCTATTCCAATAGGCTGGGAGAATGAATTCCACTAGGATAACGCTTCCTCGGTTAGAGTACCAGTAGCAAATTTCACTCTGCAGTCCTTGGTATAGTTACTACTGAAAAATATCGATTCAGTTCGTTCAACCCAGCGGATGAGGCCGACAGCGCCTTCCGTACCTTTGAAATTAAAAGGTTGACAACTCATAAACTCTTTGTAGCTACATTTTCTTGCTATGGGAGTTCCACTCTGTCCGGTGTTTCTATTGGTATTGTCAGCATTTGCCATGGTAGCAGCTTGTGCTTCCAGAGCTGCGGCAACACTATCAGCAACTAGTTTCCTAATGGCGGCTTGAGTCATGGTTGGTGCTACAGATGTTGATGTCCTCTTGGGAGCCATTCTATCAACATTTACTAGACAACACAAAATAAGAATCCATACAATGATAGAGTCATATCACAAGTCTTTGTATAATAATCAAAATTTTCATACATAGTGATATTGATATCATTTGACATAGATACTTATTTGATACAAGTCCTAACAAAGAAATACACATTCTTTGATATTACATTGTAGAATATAACAGAAAGTTTTGGAATCTAAGATTTCCAAAGATGGACACTCTAACAAGCATCTGATTTATTAGGTTCCTCGGGGACTGGTTTACTTTCCAGTGGTTGCGGTATGATTCATAACGAGTTATCTAACTCCGCAAAGATAGACTCATTAAAGGGATAGTCTGGTGGTGGTGTAGTTGACCTAACCGATGATGAAGATCCAACTGATGAAGATGGAGATAATGGTATAGGTGATTCAACAGGAGGTTCAATGTCTCTAGGTGGTGTAGGTGGAATCATATGTTCAATGTCTTGAGCATTAATCATATCCGGATACAAAGGTTTGAGAAAACCTAGTGGTAAGAGAGCCAAAGTAACCTAGATTAATAAAGATACGATACATGAATAACCTTAACACAGGATATAGGATCGACAACCACGACATACATAAACCGGTATCATGAAACAGCATGGTATAATGGAATCACAACTTCATTATGTCATAAACAACTTGTCTACATATTTTACATAACAAAAATTTGACAAGTGTCGTTATTTATGCCACACATCCCGTGGTTGGATTCTAAACAAAAGCTATAAATGACAAGGATCTAGTCTAGTAGTCTAGTGGTCCTCCCTTGTGGTTCTTGAGCTCATAGATCATGTCGAGAAGACTCTTCATATCTGATTGGTGGCGAACCTGGATATCCTCGATGAGCATCTCTAGAGTAGAAATCTTGATGCGAGCAAGAACAATCTCGTCGTCATGCCTTATTTGCTCTCTTTGATATCCAGAAATCTAGGTACGAGCTTCTTGAAGTTCGATTTTTAGTTGGTCAAAATCTCATTGTATGATTACTCGACCATTACCAAGACCTTCTATCTTATCTTCTATGTGCTCAATGCGCTTAAGAGGGAGCTCATCTAAGTGATTCAAAATAGTATCGATCTGTTCCTCATGGCGCTCCAAACGCGTCATATGAGAAATCTCTCCCATCTCAAATGCCTGAGGTAGGGCAGAGGAATCAGTAGAGAAGGGTGATAGGAAACAGGCGTGTTTCTAAGGTGGCAAAATCTCCTCGGGAAAAAAGAAATCTCAGGAATCAAATAGTGGTGATGGTGGTAACACTAGAGATGGAGGCAAAACAGTTGGTGGAGCAATAGAAGCTCGTAGTGGTGGAATAGGTGATTCATTACTAGTAGCATTATATGCTTGCATGACCTTTATATATAGATCATCGTGGAAAGGTGAGATGGCTAGCGAGGCCAAAAGATCCGTAGATAAATCCTCTGAAGGATCAGAAGAAGTGTTTCCCTGTGAGGCTGGGGAATAGTTCGGTGAAGTCGGGGTATAGTCAGGAGTATGTGTAGAGGAAAAATCATCCTCAACATTGGAATCAGATGGGACGATAATAGGGTAGAAATAGTGAGGAGTAGATATAATTCTGTAACAACCCAGTGTAAAATAACATAAGTGATGACATCAAATAACGTCTATTTTATAGCATCATTTATCCTAAGTAATTGACCCATTTGATATAATTATTACATGAATTGGAACTTAATTGTTTATATTTGTTATTTGCAGTAATTATCGAGTATTTGGCAAAAGATGAAGAAAAGGACGTGTTTTGAAGCATAAACGAAGAGTTTAAGAAAGTTGACTGATTCTCACATCGATACACCGTCTCATTCTAAACAAATATGTCGTATCTAAAGACTTTGAAGAACTTAAGACCATTTCCTGACTTTGAAGAATACGCCATTGATACGCCGTATATGATACTTAAAATTGCTTTTTGCTTTTTTGCTGGTTCAACAAAACTTAGTACACTTATCTCTCTTAAGCTCTCTACTTACACTAATACTCTCTATTTACTCTAAACTCTCTACCTCTCTCTCTAACTTTTCTTACTCTATACTAACTACTTTTGCTCTCTTACCACTGTACTTCTCTCTTTACCTCTCTACTCTTAGTAACTCTATCTACTCTGACTAGTACTACTTACTCTCTCTATACTCTACCACACTTAAACTCTACTCTCTTTCGTCTTACTCTTACTCTACTTTGCCATAAGAAAACTTAGTACTAGTCAAAGCTTAGTTAGAACTACCATTACAACTTGTTTGTACTGCCAGTTGTTTATTTAAAAAAAAAAAAAACAAGTTTCTATTAGTTAGTACTGTTAGTTAATATAGATATGACTACTAAGTGACTATGCATCAGTTATATTAGGAATATATATGTATGATCACTGATGTTGTTTTGTCTAAGCCCATTTGGTTGTCCCTTGGTGTATAAAAGAACCCTACGGCATAGATCTAGATATCAGTTTCATATTAGTATTCATAGTTTGCATAACAATCATAGTTAGTATTCATAACTATTTTGTAATTCAAAATAGTATTCAATATAATGAACGTTTAGTAAAAATATTGTTTTTCCTGTTTCATTTTTCTTCTTAGTATTGCAAACTAGATTCCACATAGTTTGTGATATTCTCAATCTTAGTTTCTACTATTGTTATCTTAGATCTATCCAATATAACTAAGCTTTAACAAGCTCAGTAAGACCTGTCAAGAATGGATCAACAAGTGGTATCAGATCTTGTTGAGAAACTATGAATAAAAAGAACACTATATCTATACAAGATCTCATAATCAAAGAGAAGATGGAATCACTGTCAGAAACTACCCAAAACGTGTCTGCACTAAAACTTCCTATACTCAAACAGGTTAGGACTATATCCTATGGAGCATGCAGAATGGAGCAATAACTTATTGAGTCCTTCTACTTACACTGATTATGCTCTTTGGGAGGTTATTATGAATGGTGATGCATCTGCTATTGCATCAGCTAGTACTGAAGGTCCCATTCCTCTTAATACTGTAGAGCAAAAGCTGGAAAGAAAGAATGAATTAAAAGCAAAAAGCACTCTGTTGTTGGCCATTCCTGATGAGGTAACCTATTGAATTTTCATATGGAATCAAGGATCTGTACCAAAGAGAACCTCATGTTAAGCAATCAAGGTAAGGTTTGGAGGCAAAAACAAAGAATCAAAGAAATTGCAGAAAACCATTTCTAAAAAGCATATGAAACATTTTCACTTTGCACTCAAGAGTCTGAAGACTTTGGATTACAAACCTATGGTAGGTTTCAGAAACTCATAAGCCAATTGGAAATTCATGGTGAAGTTATCTCCCAGGAAGATGCAAATCTTAAGTTGCTAAGAAGTCTACCATCAGCTTGGAACAATATTTCCTTGATAATGCGTAACAAAGATGATCTAGATGTGTTGAGCATGGATGATTTGTACAACAACGTGAAGGTGTATGAAGCTGAGATTAAAATCCAATCAAGGTCAAGCTCAAACTCTTAGAATGTGGTTTTTGTATCTTTAGATGATACTAGCAGTACTAATGAAGCAGTTAATACTGCTCACGATGTTACTACTGCTAGGCCAAAGGGACAAGCTTCTTCCTCAACCTATGCTGATGATGTCATGTTTTCCTTCTTTATCAATCAATCTAATAGTCTATAGTTGGACAGTTAAGATTTGGATCAGATTGATACTGATAATATTGAAGAGATGGATCTCAAATAGCAGGTGGCCATGCTTACCATGAGAGTGAAGAGATTCCATAGAAGAACCGAGCAAGAAGAAAATATGAATTTCAAGAGGCAAAGAAAACTGTTGGCTTTGAAAGAGACAAAAGTTGAGAATTGTACAACTGCCACAAGAGAGGCCACTTTGCTAGAGAATGTCAGCCCAGAGGAATCAGGGGGAATAGAAAGGAGATGATCCAAAGAAAGGTTTGTACTAGTAGAGACTCCTGCAAATGCCTGGTTTGTTCAAGATGTGCATATGTGTTATGATTAGGAGCTACAAAGCTGGAAGAAGGACCCACACAAAACACTTGCTAAATGGCCCATTTTGTCTTCAGGTTTCATCCTGTACATCAAGTCAGACTCTAAGGTACATACTGCTCTAAAGCATGTTTAAATTAATATGAAACACCTTCGAAAAACAGTAATGACAACAGCGAATGCTTTTAAAAATCTAACCTAAAATTATAGTTATCATTAGTGCATAGAAATCAATAGAACTAAGAATTGTTGTATCATATAAAAAAAATGAAGTTGTTTATGAGGAAGACATTTCATTTTTGAAATATGATGTTAAGGTAAGAGATAATTCTATAATAGAGCTTAAAAATCAGTTAGCAAAGACTTTAAAAGAAGAAGATGATTTAAAACTAAAAATAGAAAAGTTTGAAACATCATCTAAGAAGCTAACTAACGATAAACATCAATACAAGTGTTAATAACAAGTCTGATGTTGTGTTGAACAGTTCAAATAATGAAAATAGAGTTGACTGATATGTCATCTGAATGAAAGTGCATCTGATAGTAGTGTGAATGAAATTGAAGAGGAAAATTATAAAGTAAATGATAGGTTTAAGAAGTTTGATGGATATCATGCAGTTCCCCCTCCCTACACTAGGAACTACATGCCCTCAAGACCTGACTTATCCTTTGCTGGATTAGATGACTCCGTCTATAAGACTAATGTGAGTGAAACTATCTCTCGTGTGCCTAGAATTGAATCAACACGCATCTAAGTCTAGTAAGGATAGTTTGGAACACCCTAAAGATATTTAGGCTAGTGCACCATCATTGAAGAGTGGGAGTCTGATAGTGATGATGATTGTGTGATTAGACCTTCATTTGAACAAACCAAACCTAGTTATGCTAAAATCAATTTTGTTAAATAAAATGAAAATACTAGGAAATACGTTATTAAACAACACACATATAGGCAAGCTGAAAATCTTAGGAAAAGTCAGAATCCTAAGGTTGATATAAGAAATTGGAATGTAACAATAACTCAGAAACCAGGGGATGGTTTTGAGTTCAATAAGAAAGTTTGTTTTGTATGTGGAAGTCTTAACCATTTAATCAAGGACTGTAACTTTTATGAGAATAAAATGGTTGGAAAATCTGTGTTGAATAATATGGGAAGGGTTACTGGTCAAAGGGAAGTTAGACCAGTATGGAACAATGCTCAGAGGGTGAATCACCAAAACAAATTTACTCACCCACATCCTAAAAGGAATTTTGTTCCAACAGCAGTTGTAACAAAGTCAGGACAAGTACCAGTTAATACTGCTAAGCAAAGCTCTCCAAGAGCAGCAGCATCAATTAGTACTGCCAGGCATGTTAATACTGCTGCACTTAAACCAAAAGTGAATGCTGCATCACCCATAAAATATTCTTATTTTAAAGCACATTCACCATTGAGAAGGCCTTTTAACCAAAAATCAGCAGCTAAAACCAATAATTTTAATAAAAAAGTTCACTGCTGAAGTTATTAAAATGTACTACTGCTGGGCCAGAAGTTAAGTAGTTTATACTCCTCTTCCTAGTCGCTCAGAGGGGAAAGGGGGAAATGTAGTTAAGTCCTCAACATTCTGGATTTGGAGACCAACAGGAAAAGTAATTGACCATATCTCCAAAGACAGTGGATCATACATGCCTAAAAGATTTGACTATGTTGATCCTTAAGGCAGACTCAAGTCTCCCCAAGAGAAATAAATTCTCTTATTTTGAGTGCAGTCGGTAAATCCACAATAGCTCTACAGGAATCAAGGGATTTTTGATAGTGAGATGCCATAGAGCGCATATGACTGGAACAAGTTCTCTACTACCTTACAGCTTATCCAAGACATTGATATGTGGATTTCTTGCATTTGCATGAAGTCCCCTAAAGAGGTAAATTACTTAGAAAAGGTAAAATCGAAAGACTGGAAATTAACTTTTTAAAAGATTAGAACTTTGTAAAGGAAACTTAAGTTTAACCTTTTTCTTCTCCACAAATGGTGTGACAAGAAAAGCAAATGTTCTTTTATCACTAAGACTAATGGTCTTGTTTCTATCGCCTGAGTTTAAGGCTACTTGATGAAAGTCAAGGTCCTTGCTTAAAGTTCCTAACAAAACAACATGTACTGTTTTTGATTCTAAGAATGTTGTTCCTTCAGGAGGTTTGACTTGTTTATTTGCAAAGCTACAAAGACGATCGTCTAATTTATGGCATAGGAGGCTGGTTTATATAAACCTTTAAAACTTATGAACAAACATGTGAGGGAAACCTTGTTTAGAGGTTTGCCTTCAAAGCTTATTTGAAAATGACCATTACTCTGTAGACCACACACACACACACAAGCAGCCATTAACAATTCTAGTATCATATAAGCTATTCTATGAGAACCTTTTACTGGGTTGTCCCTGCGAGTGACCATATCCTTCAAATTACCCTTTAGATCCCTACAGGGCAAAATTTGATGGGAAGACTGATAGTAACAAGTAGGTTCTTATGGTTTGAGGATTACTACCCTATAAATACACAGCGCTGTTAGGGTATCTCAACACAACTAGAACACACAGGAGGTAGAGGAATGAAATCTGCACATAATGTTTCTTGCGACAAAATTCAAACCTAATGTTAAGAGGAGGTGGCGCGTCCATGAATCTGGCTCTTCATTGATATTGATTTCACACTGACAAAATCTATGAATTATGAGCCCAGTTACTGCGAGGCAAATCTCAATACGAATGGAGATCGCCAGCGTATAAGACAAATTTAATAGCATGGTAAGACTGCGAACAGGAGAAAAAGCATTTCTGCAAATCATTGAATACATACTGCTTACCAACTCATTGCTTTCCTAATTCCTCCACTCTTCTCATGTTCCGTTCAGGACGCTCATAGAGAGATAATAAGCAAGAATGCAGATGAGTAACCATGAAAAGGAGATGATCGCATTCTAAGCTGACAAGAAATAGAGATCAAGAAAAAGGAAGAAGGCGTTTACTCCTATATAAAGAAGAAAGGACCACCATTGCTAATGAGATTTCAGAGCTGAATTGGATAATTTGCTTGTTCAACAAGAAAGAAGGTTTTGTCTAACACCTACTAACAAGTTTCTACCTGTTAATGATAATGCGGATGATCATAGAAAGGATCTTGAACATAGTCAGTAACTCAAGATTTAATAAACCTGATTGGGCCCAAGGTATTAGAAATACTCCAGACATTCTTAAAAATAGTAATACTGAGGTACATAAATCACACTGAATTACAAGCTAAGTTCCTACATTCCTAATGCGATTCAAGTATCTAGCAATCTTTGAGGAATCACTCGGGTAATCTTTATAGTCTGTAGTAGATGATCGCAAGAATAGCTCTTGGGCGTGTAGAGCGGCTGACCTTACAAACTTCTTTGTATTGGGGAAAGACACAACACCATGAAACATGACCGTTCTATTACCCACAACTCAACAGCAATTCTCACTAAGCGATTCACTCCGTCACACTTAAAGACTCCAGATCAATGGAAAGATCCCAAACTAATATTCATCTAGCTCAACTAGGAGCGTAAGGACCAAGATTCACTGCGAAAGAACATGATTTTGGTCAGATTGTACATCAAAAAGGTCCAAGAGGAAGATACAAATTCACAAAAAGACTGAATCAACACACAACATATGCTTAATATTGACCATGTGTCTCTCATAATATAAACCCAAGAAGGTGATTCAAGCTTTGACAGATCCAAGCTGGATAGAAGCAATGTAAGAGGAGCTTCTACAATTTAAACTTCAAAAGGTTTAGACTCTGGTGGATCTTCCAAAAGGCAAGAGGGCTATTGGAACTAAGTGGGTGTATAGAAACAAGAAAGATAAGAGAGGAATTGTAGTTAGAAACAAAGCAAGACTAGTTACACAAGGTTATACCCAAGAAGAAGGAATTAATTATGATGAGGTTTTTGCTCCTGTTGCTAGGATTGAAGCAATCAGGTTATTTTTGGCCTATGCATCATTTATGGGACTCATAGTAATACCAATGATGTGATAGAGAGCCCTTTGTATATGGACTATTGAAGAGGAGTGTAATTGGTGCCACCTCCTAGTTTTGAAGATCCACAGTTCCCTAATAAGGTTTATAAGGTAGAAAAAGCTTTATATGGTCTACATCAAGCTCCTAGAGCTTGGTATGAGACCTTGTCTACATACTTATTAGAAAATGGATACATCGAGCAACTATAGATAGAAATTATTGTTCATCAAGAAACAAGGTCAAAGGTGATATCCTGTTAGTGCAGGTGTATGTAGATGACATCATCTTTGGGTCTACTAAGAAGTCTTTATGTATAGAGTTTGAAGGTTTGATGCACAAGAAGTTTCAAATGAGTTCTATGGGGGAGCTCACTTTCTTTTTAGGGTTGCAGGTCATGTAGAGAGATGATGGCATCTTCATCAGCCAAGATAAGTATGTGGCTGATATATTAAAGAAATTTAATTTCTCCTCAATTAAGACAGCAAGCACTCTAATAGAGACTAACAAGGCATTGCTCAAGGATGAAGAAGCTGAGGATGTGGATGTTCACTTATACAGATCAATGATTGGATCATTGATGTACTTAACAGCTTCTAGGCCTGACCTAATGTTTGCTGTTTGTGCTTGTACAAGGTTTCAAGTTACACTAAAGACTTCACATCTTCATGCAGTGAAAAGGATCTTTAGATACTTAAAAGGTCAGCCTAAATTGGGCCTTTGGTATCCTAAAGATTCACCATTTGACTTGAAAGCTTTTTCCGATAGTGATTATGCTGGAGCTAGCCTTGACAGGAAATCCACAACAAGAGTTTGTTAATTTCTTGGCAAAAGGTTGATTTCATGGCAATGTAAAAAGCAAACTATAGTTGCCAACTCTACCACTAAAACAGAGTATGTTGCTGCTGCTAATTGTTGTGGACATGTGTTATGGATTCAAAATCAAATGCTTGATTATGGGTTTAATTTCATGAACACCAAGATTTACATTGATAATGAAAGCACTATTTGTATTGTGAAGAATCCAGTGTTTCATTCTAAAACCAAGCACGTTAAAATAAGGTACCATTTCATCAGAGATTCTTATGAGAAGAGGCTCATTCTAGTATTAAGTTTACATCTTACCATAATGTTGTTGATCTACTCACAAAGGCATTTGATGTTAGCAGGTTTAACTTTCTGATTGCTAGTATTAGATTACTTAATATCTAAAGATATGTTTGTTAGATTTGTGATTGATGTGGTTTGAAGATGGTATTAGTGATGAATTTGGAGTTAAAACTGGTAATTGTAAGGTTAATACTGCTAAGCAAGATTTGGTGCTGCTGGGCGAAAGTTAGTACTGCTAGGCCAAAGTTAGTACTGCTGAGCTAAAGTTAGTACTGTTGGGTTACCGTTGAAGTTATAACTGGTGAGCGAAATTCTTGGTCGGTAAACAGTTTCCTATTATTATAGGTTTCCTTGTTACCTATATAGCATATTCGATACACCTAATATATTCATATACTCTCGAAAAACCATAAAACGCTCTAAAATTCACAAACCCACTTCAACTTATCACCAACTCCATAAATTCATCATCAATTAATCATCTATGGCGGATTTGAAGTTTGTTGATCAACACAATATGGTTGCTTGTTTGAAGAAACAGAGGGCAGGGATTGCTTGATTTTCATTAGATACGTGGACTTCTTGAATGCTTAGCATATCAGGTATTCTTAAACCATAAAGTCCTACATATCTATGATTTTATAATGAGCTGTTTTTGGGCTATGCTATAGTCCAAAATATTTCAATAATGAAACGCAAATACATGCCAAGGTTGATGGCAAGACTTAGTTTAATATTCGAATCATCACTGTGGGAGTTAATCTTCACTTTAATGATGAAGGATGGATGTTACTAGTCTAACAATTCTAAAATTTTGCGAATAAAAACCTTGCTTTGATGGATATGAAATTGTTTCTGATAAACTTACTTTTCAAAAAGCTTTATTTTCCCCTCAATGAAAGTATCTTATACATATCATCTTACATTGTCTAAGTTCAAAATCTACTGCTTGGAATGAGTTTTCAACTAATATTGCTTCAGCAGTTATATGTTTGGAAATAATCAAAAGTTTAATTTTTCTAAATTAATTTTTAATGGTATGTTAAGAAACTTGGATCCAACTTCTAAAAAGTTTTTGATGTATCCAAGGTTTTTATAACTGTTTTTGAATAACCAAGTTAAAAATCTTGCAGAACCTTTTAATGTACATATGAACACACTCTAAAACATATCAAATGTTTTTGCTTTAATATGCGAGGAAAGGCACAAAGTTTTTAAGGGTCAATTACTCCCTTGTTTGCATCTTGTTGGTCCTTGCCACTAGTAGTAAGGGTAAAGTTCAAGGACAAACCCCTCTGAACCCCAAAACCTAATCTTCAACAACCTCCGACCCCCACCATTACCACCACCTTAAACTGCTCCTCCCTCTCTAAGATAGGACCCCGTAGTTTTTGGCTATTACACCATCACACCCACAACAAGGAACCAAAACACCTAGGGCAAGCCAAAAGAGGTTGGACACTGAGATACCTCGTCTGTGGGCACCCTAAAAGGTAGGTGATGAGGCCTGGTCATAAGGAGTTGGGTGACAGAGTGGAAAGGGCTGCCACTACTGCTGCTAGCTTAGATGCAGAGTAGGATAGTGGTAACATCACTAAGACCCAATCCACCGGTAATTACTAATGTGCTCTTTTCTCAGGAAATTAGTACAGGTGGTATTCCCAGGTGCTAAGAAGCCATGGGGGGTACCATTGCTCAGACTAGGTCTGAGAGGGTACCTACACCTTCCTATGATTCACCTCTCCTAGGAGGTAACACACCTGGAAGTGATGAAGAAAGACTTGAAACAACATGAATTGAAGATAATGTACACCAAACACCCATGATTTACCTCTCCCCATGAGGACACCCCCACGCTGGAAGTTATAAAGGGTAGACTGAAACAAGATAAATTGACGGATATTGTTACAACCTTGTCACATAAGGTAGAAGGATTGGAATCTGATCTCAAGAAGACAAAGAAGTTGTATGCTTTTAAGAAGTTAATAAACATGGTAAAGTCTCTTGAGGATGAGTTAAAGTTTCAGAAGTCCAAGTCTAAAAGAAGGAGATTGACACTTGTTACCTCTAAAGATGAATAGGATTTAGTTGCAGAGGATCCTTCCAAACAAGGGAAGAGTCTGATACAAGAAATGGATTTAGATGCTGGAATTTCATTGGTTCCTCCACATGTTGAAGTTCAGGGGAGGTATGGACAGAATTTGGAAACTCAAGAAGGTTTTGGTGATGGTCAAGAAGTTAGTACTGCTGCACAAGTTTCAACTGCTAGTACATTTGTTAGTACTGCCAGTCCTCAAAGAAATGCAGATACTACTGCTGATGATTTAACCCTTGCAGAGACACTTATGGAGATCAGAAAGAGTGCTGCTAAAGATAAGGGTAAGGCTAAAATGGATGAAACTGAATCTCCAAGGAAGATGAAACAGAGAGAGCGAGTTCAAATTAGCAGGGATGAAGAAGTAGCTCAAAAGCTACAAGAAGAGTTTGATGCAGCAGAAAGACAGAGAATGGCTCAAGTGCATCAAGCAGCTCAGGGTTTTACAGATGCTGAATGGGATGATGTATTGGCTAGAGTTGCAGCAGATGAAGATTTTGTTCAACAGTTACAAGCAGGTGAAAAGTGTAGTGAAGAAGATTTACCAATGAAGCTTGTGGAACTTGTCAATCAAAGAAAGAAGTTCTTTGCTCAACAAAGAGCTGAAGCTAAGAGGAACAAGCCAATGACTCTTGCTCAACAAAAGGATTACATGTCAAATTACATCAAGAACCAAGAAGGAGGTTACTCTATTAAACAATTGAAGTCACTTTCATTTGAGCAGGTTAAAGACATCTTTGAAACTACTATGAGGAGGGTACAATCTTTTGTGCCTATGGGTTCTGAGTTGGAGGTTCAGAGACTGAAAAGAGCAGGTCAAGAAGTTTTAGAAGAGCCTGTTAAAAGACAAAAGATTGGAGAAGCTTCAGGTTCAGGTGAAGAACAATCAGCAGAAAAGGAAAAAGAATTATCAGAAGAAGAACTACAAAAATTATTAGTGATAGTTCTAGTGGAAGAACTTGTTATTCAACCTTTGCAGGTTAGGTATCCAATCATAGACTGGGAGGTTTACTCTGAAGACACAAGAAGGTATTGGAGAATTATCAGAGTTGGAAACCATACAGAAGCTTATCAGATTTTTGCTGATATGTTGAAGAAATTTAATAGAGATGACCTGGTTAAGCTTTGGGATTTGGTTAAGGAGAGGTTCAGTACAACGGAGCCTACAGTTGATAAAGAGAAGGAATTGTGGGTTGAACTGAAGAGATTGTTTGAACCAGATAAAGATGATATTCTATGGATGCTTCAAAGGTATATGCATGATCTGTTGGTATGGAGGCTTTATGATACATGTGGTGTTCACCATATATCTTCAGTAAGAGGACATGATATCTTTATGTTGGTTGAGAAAGAATATTCTTTAACCAGAGGAACACTTGGATTGATGATGGTGGCTAGACTATTAGTAGAAGCAGATAGTGAGATGTCTAGAGAACTTTTAAGAAAGATCTTCTATTAAGCAAACAGACCAAGACAGTAAGGTGTTTGGAAGCATCCTCAACATAGAAGGTTTGTAATATCAGAAATGATGTTTGAAGGTATAAATACATGTTTAGGGAGGATGTTGGGAATTAGAGGCTTCTACAACTTACATGTGCTTGGTTGCCAAGTTTGTGTTACGTGTTAAGATTAGAGAAAACAGTCTAAGTCATTAGTACTGTTAGTATAATAGTTAGTGCTGCCAGTACAAAGTGTTAGTACTGTCAGTTTATTAGTACTGTTAGTTATGTAGTTAGTGTTGTTAGTTATAATAGTTAGTACTGCTAATGTGATATGCATGAGATATATTAGGAATAGATATGCATTATCAGTAGACGCGTTTTGTAAGCATATTAGGGTTTCTTTGTGTATAAAAGAAACCCAAAGGCATAGTTAGAGATATAGATCTAGAAGTCATTTATCATAGTTAGTATTAATAGTTTCAAGGTTATTCTGTAACTTTGATTGTGTTTAATATATTGAAAGTTTAGCAAGATCTTGTTTTACTGCTTCATTGTTCTTCTTAGTATTCCAAACTAGTTTTTGCATAGTTTGTAGTATTTACAATCTTAGTTTCTCTATTATTAGTTGTCTTGGATCTATCCAAACAACTAAGGCTTTAAACAAGCTAAGTAAGATTGTTCAAAAGGGTCTGGATCATTAGTATCTTTTGTTATAAGAAGAAGGCTCGTGTGTTCATCAAAAGTATTGCCATGCCAAATTACTATCCAAAAAGAGTTGAATCTAGGGAATTTCACTCTTCCTTTCACTATTGGAAGTTTAATATGTTATGCTTGGTAGACAAGCAATTGGATTATTTTTTTTTTTATATTTTTTTTCCATTATTTTTTTAATTTTTAGGCTGCGAGTATTAATGTCTACCAATCCATGTCTTGAAACACCTAAACTAGCTAGACTTAAGAAAACCAACATGCTAGTTGAAATGGTTGATATGACGAAAAGGGCTCCAATAGGAATAGTTGAAAACGTCCTTGTTAAGACGAAAGTTTTTTTTTTCCACAGATTTTGTGGGTATAGATATGTAATACACGCGTAATGAAACCATATTCTTAGGAGACCAATACTCATCAACTATTCATGCCCGAGATAGAGTTCTGAATTATGTTTTTTCGTCTTTTTTTTGATACTATTATTTTGAGTGTGTCTTTTACAAATAAATCTCTTTAGGGAATTGGGTGATGACGGGGGTTACTTTCGATATGGACAGGAAAGCTCATAACTTTACGACCCCTGTAGGAAAGATTTATATGATTCATCACGTTGAATCTCCCTCTCGTGGTAACGCCCCATCAGATAAGTCTTCACGATTTGAGAAATCTGACGATTTGCATAATGAGAACAGATACTATATACATGAACAAAGTACACAAGGATGACAAGGATTAATTAAAGCTGACACAACCTCCCCTAGCACGCACTTCTGTAAACTATTAAGGCAATTTTGGCAAGGGTTACTTAAGGTTTGGCCGGCATGTTTGAAAACCCCACCATGTAAGAACATGTAACAGGAGGTTAATCTATGGGATGAATGGAAGAAGGGAGTTTTAAATTATGAGTACTTATTACCTTGATGGTGATAGGGAAAGTATAAAAGGGAGTGGTTTATCATTTCCTGAATTCCTCTTAGTTAAGTACGGGGAGCCCAGGGAAAGAGTTAATTTCGGGACAATAGGTACGCGGGAAGTGGTTTGCAACGAAAACTCAAGCCCAGACACACCCACCTCAAGGTATATTTCGGTCCAAGAGGATTTCAAACCTAGACCAAAGGACTATCCTTTCAAGGATTGTTATTAACAAAGTTAGGACACACAGACGTGAGTGAACCAGTGAAGAAAGCTCTATTAAAAACTTGGCTCATCGATTGCTTTCCAGAAGAGCTAGTCAAAGATCCACGATCGAGGAGCTGTGACGACTATAAATGTATGTTTGATTTAGAAATTGACCAATTAGATGACGAGTATAAGTTAGGGATAGGAAAGAAAGGACATATGCTATATGACATATGGGAAAATTACAAGAAAGTATGAGGGGATAATACACATTGGTGGCATGATCAAAAATCAGAAGAGGAGGAAATACGAGAAAATTAGAGTTGACACATAGAAAGGGTAGATCCACAGATTCGGAAATTACTACACGAAACCGGTAAGGCTAAAAGAGAAATGAAATCTCATCAGTAGTATGGTTTTAATTTATTATTTCCCTACCCAATAGCAAATTTACACCCTCATTGTATTCACTGCTACTCTCACTCGCACTTGATTTCAAGTGAGGGGAGGAACACCCTATTACTTGGCAAATAAGAGTGGAGTCAAGCTAGAGACTCGAACAAAAACAAGCGCTTCATAGGAGGCACCCCATGCCTATCTTTTTATCCTGCATATTAGTTGGTTTTTGTTGGTTTCTAACTTTATTTTGTAGGTTCTCTCTATGAGAAAGTGGAATTCGAAGTCTCGTCGATACGTATTCATGTGGTAGTTAGGTTCTGTATTGGCGTATCCCCATTCGTTACGCCGTAACAGATATGATTACAGCGTAAAGTCCTGTACTTATTACGTCGTAACCTTCTTAATTCAAATATAAAATTTTTATACCACATGTTTACGGCGTAACCGATACCAAGGTTACGCCACAAACCTTTTCTGAAAACTAAAAATAAGTTAGAAACATTTTCAAAAACCTTGTACATGTAAATGAACTTTGTAGGTGTGTTCCCTGGAAACCCTCACGAGACTTCACTCATCCACTTAGGATACCAAGTGGTTTAAAAGGCTTGTTGCATATGCTAAATGCAACCGTGATTCCTACGAAAGTAAGTTAGATTGTAATTAATTTATCTATGAATGGTTTATGCTTGTTGTTGTCTAGTGATTTCAAGGGAAATGAGATTGTTCTACTGACACTTGGCAAGAAGTCATCCCTTGCAAGTCATCACTTGGAGAAGAGAGCAACGCTCAAGGGAGTCTTTTGTTTTAAATTCTACTCTTATTTCATTATTTTCATTTCCTTAATGTACAATAGGGACATTGTACAAACCAAGTGGGGGGATGAGAGTAGAATTTCCACTTGACCTATATTTGCCTTCGATTTCATAGTTTTCTTTGAAAAATGGTGCCAATTTTAAAATTTTGACATGTTTTTCTTACTAAACTAGATTAAATATTTGCCGAGCATATTATTATCCTGTAGTCAATTTGGTGAGGTTAAGCCTAATATGCGTTTTCATCTATGATACATAAAATCCACCAAATATATGAGAGTGCCGATAGTATTGTAGACTTTAAAACTTGGCCTGTACATCTTGTTAAGACCGAATTGGTTAATGGAATAGACTAATAGGACTGTTACAAAGGGAAACAATTTAAGAAATACCCCCAAAAAGCCTAATGTGTGTATTTATCCGACTTGTCACACTGACTTTTCAACCTCCCGTGATAAAACCCATGTTGCACCTCATTATTAGTGCAAGATAACCGCTAAATTACCCTGTTAAACTATCTTGTTTTAAAAAAACCCTATGATTTGACCGTTACAACCATTTTGCCTAGCCTACCCTGTAGTCTTAAAGTTATATATTTACTCGTGTGAATATCTCTGCTACTTAAGTCCATGTTTCGGGGAATAGGATCAAAGCATTAAATGCCTATCGTGGAAACCAATCAGTTATGATTTATATCGAGACCCCCTTTGATCACTACTTTCGATGGTTGTTCATCTTCAAGCGGGGATGTGCTATAATATGCTTATTTTGCCTGGTAAAAATAAAGATATAAACCCCTATAGCATTTGTATGTTTAAATTGAAGAAAATAAAGAAAAGAGGGTGCACGGTCACCCATGTGCTCAAAATGTAAATATGGTGCAAAATAAAATAAAAAAATATAGAGCTAGTAGCCCATTATTGCACCAAGTCATCTTAACAAGTACAAAGAATGGAGCTAGTAGCCCATTCTTGAAGATCAGGTTTTCGAACTCGGACTTTTGGACCTTGGATGGACAATAGCTAGTTATGACATCCGTAAATTACTTTAGACTTTTTATTTCGTATTTTTTTTAACAACAATTAAAAGTTAATCCTGTGTCTATCCATGCCCTTTACACCTCCCAATATCACCCATGTTGCCTTTGAGATTGTTTAAACCCTAATTCTAGTTGGTGGAGACTTGTGTATTTTCCAAGCCTATGATAGAATACATGCTATGACTATGCAATTGAGCGATCACCCAGAAATGAAACACTTAGATTAGTTTGAGAGTAGATTATTTTCTATCCCTTTTTCGTGAGGTGTTCGGCTCTGATGTTTTCTAGCATAGGAAGTTTATGGATTCATTTCTCTAAGTTAAATTGGGGAAATCTTTTTATAAATGTTTCTAAACGGTTCTACTTGAGGGCAAGGAGAATTCAAGTGGGGGGATATTTGATAACATCGCATAATTGATATATTTTAATATCAAATTCCCTATAAAAATACTTACATTTATGTTATTAATATATGAAAACCATACTTAATTGTTAATATTCATTTTCAGGGAATAAGTGAGTATTTTGGCAAAAAAACAAGGGATTTGGACAAGAAATGCAGTATTCAAGGCGATTACAGCGTAACACCCCCAAGGGATTACGCTATAACATACTCCAAAGAAGAAATGAGTCATCACACCATTTTACGGCGTAAAGTGTCTTGAAGATTATGCCGTAACATTTAAACTTACAAGATGAGGTGTCTGACTCAGCGTTATGGCGTAACACAGGCGACAACGTTACGCCGTAACATATTTTTGTGCCTAGAAGAATGGATGCTTACGTAGCATGATTATGGCGTAATGTCCTACAAGGGTTACGTCATAAACATTTTGAACCCTATAAATAGAGCCCTCCTCTGGGTCATTTAGGATCACTCACCACCACCATTTCACTCTCAGTTCTAAGGGGTAAACCAAACCCCTCAGATTTAAAGCTTTTCATCAGAAAGTCCAAGGGAGAAGCCACTAGTCTACTAGTTGTATTTGATCATTCATTTCATACTTTGTAAGAATTATGATGATTCAATCCATGCTTTTATTCATTAATTCTTGCTTTGCTATTGCTATGAGCGGCTAAGCACCCCTTGTGCTGGCCTAACCATGTAGTTATTGTTGTTATGAGTATGATTTCCTGTTCAATTATGGTTCTGTTAGATATCCTTATAGCATGTCATTGATCCCCATGTTTTGGTAGTATAGAGGGTGACTTGGATCTTATTAATCATGATATTAAACTTATCATGTTAAACTTGGGATTAGTGGGGTACTAGTGTAGGAATTAAACATATTACCCTCCTTGTATATTAAATGACATAAAAAGTATGGGAACTCTTTCAGAGAGGGTTTGATGATCAACACTGATTATAGATTGGTCTTAAGGGTAGTTGGGAATTAACCACTGCAAGCTTAGATGCCCTGCTCGTGTGATCTTAGGGGAATGTGGGATCGCAGAGTGAGCATAAGACAGACCTCAAATGCAAATTCAGGTCTGTTGACATTAGAACTACTTAATCGTATAACTTTGGTAATTGGGTTATATGCACAGAAAATGTCAACATGTCAAAATAATATGTAATGGTTAGGCTTAGCTCGGCCATTCTATCTCCCTGAGTAATCATCTAACTAATTATTTTAATCGCCTTTTACATTTCCTAGACATTATTATTACAAATCAATCAAAACCAAATTTTGTACAATAAACAAACTAAAACAACTATTTAAAAACCTTAGCTCTTGGGACGGCCTCAAGATTTACCCAAACTACTTGCAACAATAAACGATCGGGTTCTTGCCCATTAGTGAGTGTATCTTATCGAGTTTTAATAAAATAAAACTTAACTTTAAATATATTCAAACAAATAAACACAACACCAGGTTTAACAAACTATCTTTAAAAATATTTATGATAAAAGCAATTCATTGTTTGAACTCATTGACCGAAATGTATACAACATCATCATCCACAAGTTTGATTTTATTTTTCAATGCAATGACTTTTTCAATTTCTTCTTCTTCACGAGTTTTTGTAAAACTTCTTTTCAGCCTCGTTTTTATTATTGTTGACATTATTGAGATTAACTCTTGATGTGCAAATAATCACTTTTTTCATTTCGCGAAACCATTTTTTTTTTTTGATTTAAATCATTTATCTTTCGAGTATATTCATTAAATGACTTTTCAGAAGACATTTTGTGTGAGACTAAATTCCCCCATAGATTTTGCACTACTTATTACAAACCTTTAACACTAAATCACTATCATTATACACTATCAAGTTCAGCTTTTGGAACTTTTTAAGGCTTTTGATCAGTGCAATTTGATTATTCTTTGCTAGTTTAGTATTAGCTTCTTGAAATGGTTTGTTTGATGATTCTAAAACAGTTATTTTTGTTTTTTGAAATTCTTAATTTCAGTTTTCCATTTATCACTAAAGTAAGGTTTTGATGAGTTCCAAAAATGTAATAATGGTTTTGATGTCAACAATTTCACTTTTAATTTCTCATTAAAGAATCAAGCAAATCAAACGTTCTCTAGCAAGATCATCATCATCCTGGTCAGCCTTTTCTCCATTATTACTCAGAACCAATGAATCATTAGTGATATTAGTATCACCTTGTTCACCCAAATATGTGTCATTAACAGATTCAGGTTGCTCAGGATGTTCTCAGTCAATGGCAAACACATTATAGTTATCATCAACATTTTGTACCTTTTGCAAGGGTTCCGTATTAAAGATGGGTCTAGAATTATCAGCAGCATCTGAAGTGACCTCTTGAATTTGTGCCATGTACAGATAATGTGCTTCCAATTCTTGATCTTGAGGTTCATCATCGGTGTCATCTCTCCAATCAACTTGTTTTTAGGCAACTCCAACTGGACTCCATCTTCCTTTTGCTTATTACAATAGCAAATTTCTTCCTTAAGAAAATGCATCCTTTCCCTGTTTTGGTTTCTCTTCTGACATCCGATTGCTACATGCCCAAATTCTTTGCAATTGTAATATTGAATCCCAGATTGCTACACCACCTGTGTACCCTAGCCCTAGCAACACACTGCCCTCAAATTATCATACCCATTTCCTTTATTGATTCTTGAAGTATTATCCTGATTTGCTCTACTCGTGTTTGATGAAGTTCTAAGGTTGTTGTTGGTAGGTTTGTAGATTTTCTTAAATGATAGAGAGATTAAAGCTATCAGTTTATCAATCTCCTTCTCCTTTGACAATGCATCATTTTCAGTAATCATATCAGGTTCTTGATCATAAATGGGTGGTGCTTTACCTCTGTTTCTGGTAGCAGCTTGTTGTGATCTGGTTGAGGAATTTTAAGTATAGTAAGTAGGATATGGTTGAGAATGGTAAACTGGTTGTTGTTGAGCAACAAGTGTAAGTGGATTAGCAGTACGTGCTAGTCTTTTAGCTCTTATCTTATTGACTTCATTCTGGTGTTGCTTCAGAATGTCATAAAGTTTATGGTAAGAGACAATCTTCAACTCTTGACTCTGCTTAACAAGTGTTACAAACCTTTGCCATTCTGGTTGTAATTGAATTAAGAACTGAACATTCACTTGATGATTGGTAACTTCACACTTATTCTAAACAAGCTCATTCTTCATCTTGTAAAATCTTAAGTAATATGATTCAATTGATTCACCATCCCGTGAGGTAAACTTTCCAAATTCCCAATACAGATTGGTTTCAAGATCTTGGACATTGATTGACTCGCCTTGTTTTAACCTTTCAATGGCCTTCTTACCCTCCATGCATTTTGGGCAAAACATCAACTGTGGAGTAGGTATCATTGTCTATCCCTGTGAGAATTATATGAACAGCCTCAGCTTCAGCATTCAATAGGTTCCTTATGTCTTTTGAAACATTCTTATAGTTCTTCATGTACCCTTCTGTGATGGTTTCTGAACTACCTTCTGCAACTGGAATTGTTCTTTCAGCCCATTTGAATTTGTAAGGTGGATGTTCAAGACAATAGTGGATAAGTTCATGATTAGGTTTGGTGTCAATGTATCTCTTGATTCGGGATTTCCACTGAACGTAATTACCCGATGCTAACATTAGAGGACGATGTTTACAACCTGCTTCCATGATGGCATTGTGAAGAGCACTTGATGTTTGATTTTGCATGTTGTTGTTATTGGTATTTGACATTTTAAAGTTGTTGTAAAAGGATATCAGATCTTAAGTTTATGAAGTGATTGTTGTTGTGGATTTGAGTTGTAACATTTCTCATTTTCGTGTCATTGTACGACTCTATTAATGATCACTATTTGTTAGCCTCAAAATATTAAGTCGAACATGAAGTTCGTTCATTATGTATTTAAGTCTCGGTCAACTAATTAGTTAATGTTGTAATAGAATATTATCGGGAATCGGGCTCGATAGTTAAACTAATATTGTATATGTTTCGGGTTTAATCCCAAGCAAAACCGGAGCCCGAGTCCTAGTTAAATATCCCACGCTTCACATTAAATGTGTAGGGGTATATATATAGATATTTTCTCATATGAAAATATCTAATCTCATAATATCTTTTTTTTAAATCTTTCTTAGTTTCTCTCATCTCTCTCTCTCTCTTCTCTCTCTCTCTACACCACCACATCTCTTTCTCTTTTCTAGTTTCTTGATTCAATCCGTGTGGTTCGGCATATGAAGTGTTAAACGGGTTCCTACAATTGGTATCAGTCGCCTCGGGTGGGTTTAGTGATTTGTTTGTGGTAATTTTTTATAGCTTATAATTCGGCTCATTGGTTTTTTCTTGCAACAAAGTGTCATTTTTTCTTGCAACAAAGTGTCGTTTATTTTCTCTTTACGTGTCATTTTCTTGCAACAAAGTGTCATTTTTTCTTGCAACAAAGCTTATTGGATTGTTCTTACCATAGCTTAATATCGTGACTTATTTGTGTTCTTACGAGCTTATTAAGCTGGCTTATTTGTATGGTTTACACGGCTGAAACAAAGATAAGAGAAAGGTGCCAACAAGGCGTTTGTTATTTTGTCGAACCGAACGAGCAACTTTTTGAGGTTCACCGAACGAGTAACTAATTCACAAGAGCCGAACGAGTGGAAAACTTAAGGACCGAACGAGCAAAATTTTTGAACCGAACGAGTGGAAAACTTAAAGAGCCGAATGAGTGAAACAACTCAAGGACCGAACGAGTTTCATCTCTCAAGGACCGAACGAGTGAAAAACGTTAGAACCGAACGAGTTAAAAACGTTAGAACCGAACGAGTGGAAAACTTGTACAACCGAACGAGTGGAAAATCTCAAGGACCGAACGAGTTTAAACGTCTTGAGCCGAACGAGTGACAATCTTTTGGACCGAACGAGCAAAATTTTTGAGGACCGAACGAGTAACATTTCAAATATTTAAACCACCGAACTAGTAAAGCTAGAAGGAACCAACGAGAACAAAAATTTATACGTTTTAAACGTATTTTGGGATTTTCGGTTTCGAGTGACGTTAAACGACGGGACTTAAGAATTATATCATCGTGTTCGTGACATCGTTTCGATCAACGTGGTATATTTAGATTTTACCGACGATAACCGTACGACTCCGCGGGATTAAAATCATAAACGTTGCATCTTTTCTCATATTTATCAAGTTTCAAACAAAGATGACAATGTATCAGGGAGGGAAACGTGTAATTATTAATTATAATTCGAATTTTACACTTTAAGCCCCTCAACTTCTAAACAATATTCATATTTAACATTTAGTTTACTTAGTTTACTATTAACCCTTTATTTTTTAAGCAAGATTAAATATAACCTTTTACTTTCAAATTTTTTTTCTTTCATTTTTAAACTTTTAATTTTTGTTATTTTTTAGTTTTAAAATTTTCAATTTTAGCCCTTTTTTGTAAGAAATTTCACCGTTAGTCGGTTTAAGCTCAATAATCGTTACAAAAGTTCAAGTTCTTCAACATCAACAACGATTTCACCAACAATAATTCTATTTTTACGGTTTTCTTGATTTAGTAAAATCCCGCGAAATACTCTTGTATTTTTCTCGGTTTAGTCAAGACTTGTAAAATCCCGTGAAATAGTTTTTTTTCTCCCACAACAACAACAATCACTTTACCTGCTTAAGATCTTTCAAATCATTTTCACTTCATAATTTTCGATAAAATGGAAATGAAAGATACTTTATCTTCGTGTTCTAATTCGGAAGAACAACAAATGCAACAAATTCAAGACAAAGCAAAAA